>CAJPVJ010001362.1:0-15440 GCA_905397405.1 Oppiella nova | reverse complement strand
ATCTTTCAATGAAATAATTGGTGTAATTTGTCGATAGCCTTGCGATCACTAAATTGGATATTTTGGATGAGTTCGAGGAAATCAAAGTAGCCGTCAGTTATGAGTTGGACGGCAAGACATATACGGAGGCGCCGCCAGGTTTGACATGAATTTAATGAATATATTGTTTGCGTAACTAATTTGTGTATCAATTGGCAGCAAATGCCGCGGATATGGCGAGAGTTAAAGTGAATTACGAGACTTTTAAGGGATGGCAGACATGTATAGCCAAAGTCCGCAAATTTGGTGATTTGCCGAAGAATGCTCAGGACTATGTGCGAGCTGTCGAACGCTTAGTGAATGTGCCGGGTAATTATCACATTAAACTTCATGCTATGTGTATGTAATAAACTAATGATTATCTCGTATTAATTGCAGTCAAATGGGTTGGTGTGGGCCCTAAACGCGAGGCTATTATTACGCTGTTTTAAACACTTTTATCTCTGTATTGACTCTGTATTTAATTTATAAGAATTTGTAAGAATATTTAAACTTTAAATTTGAACGTAAAGTTTATGTTTTCAAAGTTTTAAAAGTTTACGTAATTTATGTGTTTTCTTTAAATAATAACATTTATGGCCGATATTGTAAACAATACGTTCATATCAGATGTAAAGTGAAGACAACTGAAGACAACAACTGAAGACAACAACTGAAGACACGATGACATCGAAAGAGATGTGCAGATATGGGAACCAATGCTATCGCAAGAATCCCATTCACTTCCAAGAGTTCGACCATCCGTTTGATCCCAAGACACGACTCACAGCCAGTGATGACAACACCACTCAATCCATGGCCTCCTCTTCGACACAAAACCCAAACAAACGACTGAAGAGTTCGGACGCGAAGACAGAGACGGAGCCAACGATTGACTCAAATATTTTGGGCTTTTATTTGACAAAAGTCTCGGGAATTGACGACAAATACAACGAAATGACGGCAAAAGCGATTGACTTGAAGGAGATCTTAAGCGCAAGAAATGGCAAACTCTTGGAATCGATTCAAATGAATTACATGTTTGAGATGGACTGGCTGTTATCGCAGTACCCCAAACAGTTCCGGACACTGCCGCTGATGATTGTCTACGGATCCAAACGCGACGGTATGGCCACCAAAGAGATGCAAAACCAGACCAAAGACTACCCTCACGTGCGTCTGGTGGGCGCCCAACTCGTGGACCCCTTCGGCACCCATCACTCGAAGATGATGTTCTTGAGGTACGACAGAGGGCTGAGGGTTGTCATCCATACGGCGAATCTCATCGAAAGGGATTGGACTCATAAGACACAAGGCGTTTGGGTCAGCCCTCTGTTCCCTCCCCTGCCGTCCAGCCATTCCTCCGATGCAGACATATCTCAGACCAGATTTAAGACGGATTTGATTGAATACCTCCAGAGTTATCACTCGATGGAAGTGAATGAATGGATTGAAACGATCCGACGGCACGACCTCTCGTCGGCCAAAGTGTTTCTCATTGGATCCGTTCCGGGAAGACATGTCGGCGCAGACATGAAGTGCCGATTCGGTCACTTGAAGTTACGGCGAGTGCTGTCAGAGTTTGGGCCGTCGGCTAAGAGTGTGGACTCGAGTTGGCCCGCAATCACACAGTTCTCGAGCATCGGGTCGTTGGGTCCGACGGCAGACAATTGGCTCACAAACGAGTTTCTCAGCTCTTTGTCGACAGTCTGTGGCCCCAAATCACTGACAACTCGACCGCAGATGAAGTGTATCTTCCCGTCCGTTGAAGACGTGAGGACCAGTTTGGAGGGCTATTGTGGCGGCGGATCTCTGCCCTACAGGTGCGCTCTTACTGTCCATAATTAGTATTAACTCTGTTTTGTGTCATTAGTTCCCAAACACATCAAAGACAGACATATTTGTCATCATTTCTTCACTTATGGCGGAGTGAACGCAGGGGTCGATCGCATGCCGTCCCTCACATCAAGACTTACGCCCGATATTCAAGTGATTGGAAACAAATGGCATACTTTCTGCTCACTTCTGCCAACCTATCGAAGGCCGCTTGGGGTCAGCTCCAGAAGAATGGCTCACAACTGGCCATCAGATCCTATGAGATTGGAGTCCTTTTTATACCAAAACTATTTGTATGAAAATTATTGTAAATTTATGTCATTTTAAGTCTATTTCGTAACGAAAGGCAAATCAAGAGTTCTTTGATGTCTCGAAGACTGAAGACTCGAAACAGATGTCAAACACGTCTTCATTTGCGATCCCATACGACATCCCTTTGACTCCTTATTCTTCAAATGGTATTCATTTGAGTCAATGTTTGCTTCAATTGTAATGACATTTGTTTTGTAACTAATTGTCAGACACTGTGTGGACGTGGGATACGCCTCACACTCAACTGCCCGACACTCACGGCAACGCTTGGATACCCGGCTCATCCTAACACTCAATAACTGTTCCTTTATTTGTCTTCAATATTAATGGATATATATTTTCATTGATTTAATTCAGTATTTTATGTAAATAAAGAATAAAGTTTTAAATTTTATAAATATTTTCAATGTTTTATTCATATTATTTCACTTTTACTCACTTTTATTGAAAACAATGGTTGTGTGCAATGAAAGCAAGAGAATTTAAATCTAATTTTTTCCATAAATTCTATATGTTTTGAATATAGTTTTCATGTTATAGATAAATTTTGATGATCAATAATTTGTTTAATAAATAACTATTTACTTTCCATTTATTAATTTGATTTCTTTAAAAAGTTACTTATTATACAGAGTATTGATTGCGTTGAGAAACAATTATTTCCGGTCTGAATGAATGAGCATTTGTGGCAAACATTATGTGATATTTGTATTCATGTATTCATTCATATAAATGATGCATTTGTTTTGATTGAAAGCTCGAAAATCTATTCATCGGGATTTGTCGACAATGATTTTTTATTCTCTAAAATACAAAGCAAATACATTTGGGTCGACCTCTCAAAACATGTTACAAAAAGTGTTTCAAACATATCTTAATTCATTTGATGTAGAGTTCTGTTAATATTACAGTACAAAGTATGTTGGATTAGGATTAAGTCAAATTTAATTTTTACATCATTTCAATATGTGTTGAATAACTGAATATCGTGTTTCAATATCAATCCCTTATATTTGTAGGATTAATTCTTTTAATATAAATGTTGAGATTATTACCAAGATTCTCACAAAGTTTGTCAAACAATTGACAGCAATAACTGGATAATAACAAAACTTTTTAGACGTGTGTTAACTATAATGTCAAGTTTCGCACAAACTTGACACAATGTTATATTATGGGTAACTATGAAAACAGAATATTCTGGTATTTGTTAACCGATAATGAGATTTTGTTCACAAAATTTCGCAAAATATGCCAGATTTACACCAATCAATCACTACACGGCAATGGGTTTTCAATTCATGACCAAAAATATGCAAATTCTTTGAATACAATCGAAGTTTGAGATAAAGAGTGATTTTTCTCTACATTCAGTTGAAATACTAATGAATGGTTTGTCGCGAATCCACCAATTGATTGATATTCACATTCATTACTCTCATAACAAGAATGTATTCATTGATCAGTCATTGGAGTTCTTTAACCATTTCAGACAAATTGATCTCAATTTCCGTAAATTCAAAGGTCTGTCATTCAATGACTTATTGTCCCCAAAATTTAGAGTTAGATATTAATACATGCAATGATTGAATGCTTTAAACAAATAAAACTTTTTGAAATCAGTGAAGCATTTGATAAGAATTGAGAATAATGTTTGGATCACTGAATCAAAGCAAATGATGTGATATCCAAATAAATTATCTGCAAAATAATAAAATTTTTATGCAAATCTCAATGAAAATCAACTAATTATCCATTATTAAAGACACTAAAATCAAAGCATCTATTAAATGTGATAAAATATAAACAAGTATAATTTATTATCTATGATTGTATGGAATTCACGAGAATTGAGTCTAAAATCTCATTAAAAATTATTTAAATATTAATACAAATTTAATAACTTATGTACCAAAATCAGTCGTGGTGTAAAATTAATGTTTAAAACATAGCTAATTAATAAACCATTTAGCTTTTAAACTCTCTCTCTCTCTCTCTCTCTCACTCACTCACTCACTCTCACTCACTCACTCACAAAAATCACTCTCACTTTTAGTGAACAAGTTTGCCAAACATTAAACACTTCCTCATGTCTTAATAGTGTACATATAATATACGTTGAGATGGTATTAATGTGTGGAAAGTAGTGGTGCTCTCAAACCATTTGCCACTTTTTAAGGCAAAACTATTTTATCGATTTTCGCACATCGAGTCTGTGAGCCGTTGTGTTATTTAGAGTTCACATTACACTACAAATCCCTATTTCAATGTTTGTGTTCACAATGCTATTGCCATCACAATTGAGTGCCAGCGCTCACTAGCACTGGCAGCACAAGAATATACGAGAATTATATGAAACGCTTTTTTCCGTATAAAAGAGAGACTGACTCTCACTTGTCGTCCGAAATGACATGAAGTGACGCTTAGTTTTTGTGTCAGCGCTCACTAGCACTGGCAGCACAAGAATATACAAGAATTATATGAAACGCTTTTTTCCGTATAAAAGAGAGACTGACTCTCACTTGTCGTCCGAAATGACATGAAGTGACGCTTAGTTTTTGTGCTTTTGCTGCAAATATATGTTAAATAAGTGTTGAAATGAATGTAACAAAAGATTTGAATATAATTTTCAGTCTCCTTTCGGCTCTTTTTGTTTCCTTACAAATCAATTCTGTGTTCAAAAAGAAAATTATTTTTCTTAAGAATTTGTATAATAATTATCTCTGAAGTATAAAAACTTTATGAAATTCATTGTTTTAAGAAAATCAATTCAATCCTTTGATAATATCCTCACCAGAAAAAACTCGTCTCATATTCTTATCAGTCGTTTGCAAACCCTTCAGACTTTTCAGTTATTAATGTTAATAGTGTTTACCAAAAAACTTTAGACATCGAGTGTCTTATTAGTGTTTTGTTGCCACAAATGCTTTGATTTTTGTTGCGTTGAAAATATTTGCTCAAAACCTATGGCCAGACGGGTTCGCAGCGGATGTTGTAATGCATTTCAGCGCTCACTAGCACTGGCAGCACAAGAATATACGAGAATTATATGAAACGCTTTTTTCCGTATAAAAGAGAGACTGACTCTCACTTGTCGTCCGAAATGACATGAAGTGACGCTTAGTTTTTGTGTTTTTGCTGCAAATATATGTTAAATAAGTGTTGAAATGAATGTAACAAAAGATTTGAATATAATTTTCAGTCTCCTTTCGGCTCTTTTTGTTTCCTTACAAATCAATTCTGTGTTGAAAAAGAAAATTATTTTCTTAACAATTTGTATAATAATTATCTCTGAAGTATAAAAACTTTATGAAATTGATTGTTTTAAGAAAATCAATTCAATCCTTTGATAATATCCTCACCAGAAAACAACTCGTCTCATATTCTTATCAGTCGTTTGCAAACCCTTCAGACTTTTCAGTTATTAATGTTAATAGTGTTTACCGAAAAACTTTAGACATCGAGTGTCTTATTAGTGTTTTGTTGCCACAAATGCTTTGATTTTTGTTGCGTTGAAAATATTTGCTCAAAACCTATGGCCAGACGGGTTCGCAGCGGATGTTGTAATGCATTGCATCTCAATGAAGACAACTCCCGGTTCTTACTGTTAGCACTCGTACTCATAGTATACATGATTTTGGGCGCAATCCTCTTCCACCTCCTGGAAAGGGATGTCGAGGAGAGGGCCCGACAGAAGTATTGGAGAATATTTGACAAATTCCGACACAAATACCAGAATCTGATTAATGAAAGTGATTTGAATGAACTTCTCTATGAATACGGAAACGCGACGGCCAGTGGTGTGATTGGGCCCACACAGCGCTGGGATATATCCGGATCATTTTATTTTGTGGCTACTGTCGTCTCAACCATAGGTACTATCATTTTAGATTACTTTTTATTAATATTCATTACATTTTGGTAACTATTATTGTGGATTTCATGCGTTGAATAAATTATCTTTTATAAAATACTAGAAAATTACAAATCAATACCTATTCTGTAAATAAATAATTTTCAATTTTATATTTTAATGTGCGATAAATAATAAATGTATTGATTATTCATTAGAGTGTGTCTCAAAATTTACGTTTTCTTTAATAATTGATCCAAAACTCGATATTTAATGTGATATTTAATTATATACCAAAAGATTTGGAAAAATATAATTTTTTCCAGCGACTAAGAATTGTTTTTATTAATTTGACTTCAAATATATTTTTTTACTTAATCTGAATTACTTATTGCATAACAGTTTTGCTTAATGTGTCACATAATAGCGGCGTTTTTTGTACATAAAACTTAATTTGCAACAAATGTGTGTAATCTTTACGTCTTAACGAATTGAGTCAAAAGATTTTTGTATAATTTTTTTAGAAATTCAATTGAAATACTGAGTCATTTATTTGAGTTAAGAATATATTTTTGTATAAATAATTTGAAGTATTGATTGATGCGAAACAGAACCGCAGAATTGGACCCAATTTTTATCCAAACTTAGTATTCGGTGGCAATTCTTTAGCCAAAGTGTAAGTTTACAAAAACAACAGTTTTTAGTGCGAAAACAAAACAAAAAATAAAAGCAAACGTTTTGGAAGTCTTATTGAATAATGATATACAGTATAATATATAAGGATTTGAATGCTATTATTCTGTAGTTTAGAATTAAATCCCTTTTTGTTTGAGAAAAGACTACAGAATAGGAATATTTATTTAAAAATATATATTCATTTGTCACTGAAATCATTGCTATTGAATGACATAAAAACTTAAATGAAATCTCCATTTATTATAAATATTTTTCATCTCATTTACAGAATATGAGTGAATATTACAGAATTTGCAGAATATATAACTTATCGGAAAGAATAATGTATGCATTCAAATGAATTGTCAACACGTTTTGTATAAATATTCTCGTTTAAAGTCAAATAAATAACACATTTTTCTAAAAAATGTTTCAAATCTCTGTTTAATCGAAAGTAATTTTCAATACAGTAAGAGATTTATTATTGACATTAAAAGCAAATAATCGTCTCTTATATTCAAAACTCGACTCAAGGATTGTTTATTTAGAGACATATTTTATGACATAATAAACAGTTATGTTTGAAACAAAGAGTTTTAAAATTTTTAAATGCATTTTCAAAATTAGATAATAATTATATCAAAATGTATTAAAGTTTCTAGCTAAATGGATAGACTATTATTAAGCGCTTATACTTTAAGCCAAGTTTATATCCATTAACTTATATTTTATTTAACTTTTGTTAAGTAATGAGAAAGTTTAGTGTAAATAAGGCTCTGAAGTCGTGTTTCAATGCAATCAGAGATAAGACATTTAAACTAATATTTAAATTATCTTAAGACCTGTTAATTACAACTAATATTTTATGTGACAAATATTTAATCCTATTTTGCAATTTTGGACAAAATGCATATTTCATAAATCTTTTCTTATAATACTAGTGTAGCATATATTTGTTAATCTGTATCCATCTATAATAAAAACAGTATTGTTTGACTTAACGTTTAAAATATTTATTATGTGTAATAAATAATCGATTGAATAGAAAATGAGTTTTTATGTCGAGATATGAATGGAGTTTTGGTCCGAAAAGGGAATTAAATGAGATCTGTGTCTGAGATCTGAGACACAGATTAGTTTGAGTTGAGACGCGACTTATCGTAGAGTAAAGTCGGTTCGCAAACCGTTAATCACATTCTCATGAATACAGAAATGAACGATAATTTGATGACAATATTCTCCGTAAGCCTTCATTGCATTTACAGTTTAAGTCATTATTCAATAATAAATCATTTGAATACCACTTCACATATAAGTGGCAAACAATATGTTTATTTAGATACTAATGATTGTCTAAATTATTTCCCAGACTTTAAGCCTTGCAATTAAATTGAGTTGTAAAATGTCTTCACAGAAAAGTTTTATTTTTTACAAATGTTTTGTGTAATGATTTGCACGAAAACAAGGCAAACATTGCATAAGTAGTCATCACATGAATAAAAAGGCTTTTAAAAATTGAATGCATTTGCCATTCGTATTGAGAATAATATAACTTTTATCTTCATTTGTATGAAAATCGGGTCAAAGAGATCGCAATTGATTTAGACATAAGACCAGAGATTTGACTAAAAGTGCGAAACAATTCAAACAAAATAATGATAATATGCTAACAAAGAAGACAAATGAGTCGAAAATGAAAATTGTATTGATTTTGAAGCCAGTCTTCATATTTTAAACGCCACGACTTGACTGAACACTGAATATAGGAATCATAGGAATCACAGAACCGTAAGCTTTTTGCTGGGAATCCACTCTCTCTTTGTTTGGTTAATGTTTTTCGGATACGAATAAATGGCATCGAAATCATCGCCAGTTTTCTTAGACATTATGTCATTTTTGTGCCCAAACTCTCATAAATCTCTATAAAAGGTTTAGTCGTTTTATGCCATAAAATGAATATAAATTACACGCAATTATGCGCTTTATTAGCGATCAATCGATTGATAAATACCTAAACTTATGATATCTTTTCCGAAATAAACTTTTTTAATATATTAATGCTTTTAGAAATAGTTTTTTGCTTAAATAAAAGTCAATATTTTCCTAAATTTTTTCTTACGTCAACAACTATACAGTCATATAAATTAGAAAATATTGAAAAAGTCTTAAAGTCTTTATAAAACTAGAGCTGAAAGTAATTTTCTAAAATATTTAGTTTTTAATTAAAATGAACATAACCTTTACTTAAAAATTTTTGGGTAAACAACAAGATTTTCATGAATTACATTCATTTGAATTTGTGTTAGAATAGTGTCTGAGTTATTATATTTTTAATTTAGAGAGCAATTGAAAAGCACTTAATAATTATGACAGAAAGTGTCAAATATATTAAATTTTCTTCTTTTCTCATAAAATTCATTTCAATTGAATTTTATGTTTCTCTTGAAAAGCATGTATAGAGTGGAGTATGAGATGAAAAGTACTCTATATATGAGACTGAGATAAGAAAAATTCAGTTTTGGTTCAATTGATTATTTGAAAACTTTATTTAAAGTTAAAAATTATATATAACTTTGATATAAAGTTTTGCTCAAAAATCGAAATCCATTTCAAAACCAATGCAAGAGATTAGTGATGCAACAAATCCAATGAATATTTTCATATTTTGTGTACAAATCTAAAGGTTTAAACATTTTAATTGCTTACAAATATATAATACAAATAAAGATTCTTTAGATTTGTACTCAAAATATGAAAATATTCATTGGATTTGTTGCATCACTAATCTCTTGCATTGGTTTTGAAATGGATTTCGACTTTTGAGCAAAACTTTATATAATTTTTAACTTTAAATAAAGTTTTCAAATAACCAATTGAACCAAAACTCATTTTTCTTATCTCAATTTATCAATTTTACAAATAAAAAATAAAATAATTTTATTTTACTATGAGTTCATAAATATTCAAAATTTGTTATACCATATATAATATTTGAGAATAACTATAATATAACTTAATATCGATTTCTTATGCATACTTATAGTGTTAGAATGGATTGAATATATAAAATGTTTGATTGTCTGTAGGCTTTGGGATGACAACTCCTAAATCCATTTCTGGCCGAATGATTGTCATTATATATGGATTTTTTGGTAAATATATTAATTGTGTCTAAATTTATAATCACTTTGTTATGCATTTTAAGAATAATTCTATTACACAATACTCTTTGAAAGCTAAATCTAATTACAGATTGAGTTAAATTTGAGAATTGTTTGCATTTATGAGTCAATAGAGTACTAGTAATTGGCTTTATTTGTACTGATATTTGAAACCAACTCTCAGATATTTACCATTCATTTGATTTTATTGTTTTTCTCATCATCTCTAACGAGATCCAGCTCTCTCTCGCTCTCTCTCTCTCTCTCTCTCTCTCTTCTTATTAATTACTTAGCATAAGAGTAATTTTATGAATGATTGTAAGAGACAAATGTATTCAAAATATGCGAAATATATTCAACACAATTGCGTCAATTGTCTCTCTCTCTCGCTCTCTCTCTCTCTCTCTTCTTATTAATTACTTAACATAAGAGTAATTTTATGAATGATTGTAAGAGACAAATGTAAGCAAATGAGAGAGAGAGAGAGAGAGAGAGAGAGCTTATGATTGATTAATCAATTCTCTGTGCATTCACTAAATTATAATATTGATGTTATTAAAGGCTGTTCCGGAGGAATATTATTCTTCAATTTATTTTTGGAGCGAATTATAACACTATTGGCTTATGTTATGAGACGATATCACGAGAGACGCATCCGAAGGGATAATCAAAGACGTGATTCACTCTATAAGAACAGAAGGGAGTCGTGTGTATCGGTGGACGAGAGGTTGGACAGGAACTGGAAGCCATCGGTGTATTGGGTGATGACAGTGTTGGCCACATTCACGACACTCATAGGCATCTCTGCGTCGGCCGTGTACTCGATGGTCGAGGACTGGGATTACTTGGATTGCATTTACTTCTGTTTCGTCGCCTTTTCGACCATTGGTTTCGGCGATTTGGTTACCAATCAGAAGGATCCCATAGGACACGACTCCTACCACTCCCTCGTCTACCGGATCGCCAACTTTGTGTTCATAGCATTGGGCTGTTGTTGTATTTATAGCCTGTTTAACGTGACCTCTATAGTAATCAAACAATTTCTGAATTGTATGATAAAGAAGTTGAATTTCAAGTGCCGGTGCCGTCGCGGCCACCGGACGCCAGTCATGACACAAGTGACCAGAAGTCGGCGAAACGCGTTGACGCCAAACCATCTGCGAAACTACTCCAACGCCACCCACAAGACGGTGACAGTGAAGGCCAGTATCGCCGACACGAGTGACGCCGACTCGACGTATGACTCGGACTCCGAGCGCCGCAACTCTAATGAAATGATTTGTATGAAGGATGTGATCAAAACCAATGCGGTTTCGTTGGCTATACTCCAGAAGGAGTTGTATGAATGCGCCCAAAGGGAAAGGAGTTACAGGAGTCCCGCCATTCTCTTGCCCTCCAAAGCCAATGACAATGACTTCAATGTGGGAGCTGTCGGTCCGCTCGCTATTGTGTCCAAAAAGTTAGGCGAAGACGACAATTGACACAATTGTGTTGAATATATTTCGCATATTTTGAATACATTTTAATGGAAAATAATTTTACAATTAATTAATGGTTGGAATATAATGAATGATATTTGAGACTAACTTACAGTAGAATAGACTTGTTATCAAATATAAAAATAGTTTCAATTTTTTCAAGAATTATATATAAATATATGTAAATATTTCTAAATACTAGTCAACAAATTCAAACATAGAGAATTGTATTACAATTGATTGCAAATTATCATTAATTTTTATTAAATTACTATAAAACAACGAATTAATCAAATGATTACAAGTGATACCAAATACTAAATTCATTGTACTTCACAAGTTTTGTTAAGACTTTTGAAATAATTAATAAATAATAAATTAGTTCAAACATAATAACTGATAAAATATATTAAAAAGTTTTCTCTTTTCTGAAGTTTATATTAAGATATCATTTCAAATCCTTTATCAAACAAAATCTCATTCTCTCTGATATATAAAGTAAGATATAAAATAAATTTGGTTGAAACCAGTTGTGGTGACAAACACGCTTTGAAACCAAGCACTTCCAAGTCATCCTCTAACAGTTGATGATAATCGGGGTAATCGGTGGTCAGATGTCACTCTATTCCTATTATGCCTACCTGTGAATGATGTGTGAGTTACACGTTATACTCACTACCAGTACTACAGTATGGATAAAGCGATAGCATGTGAGGTACGGTTGTGAGCACTCATTCATACATTCATTCATACACTCAATACAAACACCAATCAATTGATTGATTCAACAAATTATCGTTTTATTCATAATTAAGTCAATAATCGATACAATGATACAGAAATGTGTGGACCCGAGAGCTGCCGACACTTTACAGTACTTTATAGTAGATTATGGTATAAAACAACACAACAAACACTTCAACGCTATTCATAACATTCATTGTCTCAATGTTTTGTACAAATAGTCACCGGTTTTTGATGTCAACTCACGAGTTGTCGCGTCTTATACTGAACCACAAAAACTCTTACCATTGGATATAACATAACATTACATACAATGGATTCAACGTTTGACAGCAATGCAGACAAACATTACATACAATCAAACCATTTGTCAACCATTTCTTCATATTTTATACACTTTTCACTCATTTTTTGGTCAAAAACACCGGAAGTTTGGTTTCAATATAACAAACAAAACACTTCTAATTATTTTACATTTAGTTTAGTTTTCCTTTGCCTTCCTGTCAACTCATCTATAGTTTTGTATTTCTTATCAAATATTCTCTCGAAACCCGTAATGCGAGCAAAATTCAGAGGTTTTTGTAAACAATTATATTAACTATAAGTCAATCACTTGTCACACAATAATCGTTGTGTGAATCAATTGACATATGATTTGTTTTCTTGACTTATGTTTATAGATAACAGAGTTTTGCATAGAATTAGAGAACGAGAGAGAGAGAGAGAGAGAGAGAGAGAGATATGGAAATACAAGAATATTTTGTGTATTAAATAATACTATACAAGAGTCTCAGTTTGCAAATGAAAACAACAATTATTGAGCAAATCATTAGTGAATAAAATTACAAAATATTATATTATTATGTGTCAGACGTTTGACAAAACAATTCATTCAATGTTTTTCATCCGCAATCATAGCATAAATCAGTAACAAATGTGTGACAAATCAATTCATTTACAATTAGTCAGAATCTCAACAAGTTTTTCACTTTTCGATAAACATGTGAATANTGTCAGACGTTTGACAAAACAATTCATTCAATGTTTTTCATCCGCAATCATAGCATAAATCAGTAACAAATGTGTGACAAATCAATTCATTTACAATTAGTCAGAATCTCAACAAGTTTTTCACTTTTCGATAAACATGTGAATAGTTTTCATTTGTAAATTAAAATCCAAAAACAGCCAAAACTCATAATTTTCTCTCTCATCAAAACATTTTACTGACAAACAAGTCATTTGTATAATAACTTATAATTTTTCCATCAAATATTTATATTAAACTAAATAAACTCTATATAATTGTGTTCACTATTAATAAGTTAATACCAATTAAAATAGAAAACAATTTTCACTATACTGTATAAAAAACATTTGTTAGCGATATTAGACAAACATGAATCAACTAATCATCAAATAAAGTACCGGTATATATAAAAAAAAACAGTGAAAAATTACAAAATAAATGTTCGGTAATAATCATGAGATTTGTTTGGATTTTGAAAAACAAAATAAAAAACTTATTCTCATTGTATAGTACATAACAATAAATACATGTATGTGTGTACAATTCATTCAATGTTTTTCATCCGCAATCATAGCATAAATCAGTAACAAATGTGTGACAAATCAATTCATTTACAATTAGTCAGAATCTCAACAAGTTTTTCACTTTTCGATAAACATGTGAATATTTTCATTTGTAAATTAAAATCCAAAAACAGCCAAAACTCATAATTTTCTCTCTCATCAAAACATTTTACTGACAAACAAGTCATTTGTATAATAACTTATAATTTTTCCATAAAATATTTATATTAAACTAAATAAACTCTATATAATTGTGTTCACTATTAATAAGTTAATACCAATTAAAATAGAAAACAATTTTCACTATACTGTATAAAAAACATTTGCTAGCGATATTAGACATAAAATAAATTAGCCAAACATGAATCAACTAATCATCAAATAAAGTACCGGTATATATTTTTTTGTCACTTTTTAATGTTTTATTTACAAGCCATTATTAGTACTCTAAACAAACCTAAAACTTTTTGTTTTATTTTTTGAATAAGAGTAACATATCATGTATTGTTATTTATGTACATACACACTGTTGTTTGCAATTAACGTGAAACTCAGGTGTTATAACACATTCACGTAATGATTGACGCATTGATTGCACACATATTTTCTCATCAAAAGTACTCTCAAGAGTTTTTAACTGTTATTCTGGTGTCGAGAAAGTCGTGTCACACAAACAACAACACAATTACCGGTATATTGTATTACATATCGTATAATCATTGAAATTACAATCTGCGACAATATATGCCAAACAATGCATATTATGACGCACTCAGGAGTGCCTTCAAAACAAACTCATTTTTTATTGACTCTCATATATAATAGCCGTATATATACTGCATATTAATCAACACATTATCGCGAAAAACACCAACACTTTTTGTACGGTATCTCTATTTGTCTGTCTCTCTGTCGCCAACAAATCCAATGATAGCATCGTTTCAATGGATAATAATTATTAACAATATATATATAAAACGATAAGAAGTTTTTCAGTTGTATTTTCGTAGACAAACATTGAATAGGAGTTCGCATTGGAATGAATGAATTGTTGTCAACAAATGAGTTGCGATAACAAACACCGCATGAGAGGTACGGGAGAGGCATTGCATTTGCTTTTTGAATGTGATATGGAATGCCATTCCTCTCGATGGCGTGTGTGGGTGTCCGCCACAGCACACCACAGATGTCTGGTGACACATCTCTGAACACATTTTCCGTTTTGTTTTGTTTTTTCAATAGAAAAAGAGATTATTTACACGAAAAATATGATTGAAAACCAAAATAACTATATATATAATCAAAACTAATAGAAATATTTGTAGCGATTTGTGAGGCCGTAGAAGAACACTATAATCACTGGTCGATGCTTTGGGCCAAAGCGGTGGCGCTCCCGTGAAACGAGAACTGTTGGAAATATGGCTGTTCTGTCTCCTCGTTGATCGAGTTGAGGGTCGTCTGTTCGGGTGGAGTCAGTTGCACCGACTCGCCCGTGAAGTCCTGATCGAAATATCGGGTGTCGGTATCACTGGTCACCTGAGGCTTGAACGGCGGCGTCACCTGAAACCGCAACGGACGGCATATGTTGTTATACACAGAGCTATTGAGTAATGGATTCGCGATTCAGACCTTCTTCTCGAGCATATCCTGCCATTGGACTCCTCTGAAGAACGGGTGAAACATTATCTCTTTCGCGTCTTCGGGTCCGCCGCCGAGTCTCCTCTGCGGGTCCTTCACTAGCAGTCCCTGCAAGAGGTTCTTGGCTTCGGC
>CAJPVJ010001361.1:0-16745 GCA_905397405.1 Oppiella nova | reverse complement strand
TGCAGACATTTATGACAAATAAACCCATTATTGGGGAAAATGTGTGGAAATTAATTACAACTAATATTAATGACAATATAATTTTGAAAATATTTCTGAGAAGTAAACCATTTTGTTTCATACGAAGTAATAATCAGAAAACAAGTTTAGGTTTTTATCAAAATAAAACTTTATTGAAATAATTTTAATAATTATTTATCATTTAGAAACCGGGGAAATCAATGAGTCCATGTTTGAAAAGATTTATCCTTTATCTTATACATCATATAAATATAAACATATATCTTCAGGACATGTGTATAACATATATAAAATAAATATACCAGGTTAGAATAGAAATTACAAAACAATTATCTACATGTTATAATTATATGTTATATATTTAATCATATTCTATACCTCTATATATAGCTTCTGTTAAAAAAATGAATGAATTAGTTGTTCGCGTAAACAAAATATTTGACACGAATTCGAATATTTCTGCCGAATATTACAATTTCTGGATTCAAAATAATAAAGCATTCATTCAAAGTGAATATAGTCCATTAGATTTATGGCATTTAATTTACTTTAAAAATGAAATTTTCATAAAACATACCTCAGTTGACATGATTTGTATTGATTTCTACATATCGTGTGAATTAATATTAGAACTCTTGCAATGTCTTTATTATTATCAGCAAATGTGGGGAATATTAGACAAATGGTATATATGCGATGATTATATGCTAATAGATACTGATATGAAGTATGATAGATGTATCAGGGTATACCAGCACACATTCAATGCTTCAAAAACAAGTTATAATTGTTATTATAGTTATTACCGGCGTACAATTTTTGATATTTTTCGCCCAGTTATTAAAATGTAAGTATAAATTTCTTAAATAAATATAAATTCTAACATAATATTATATCATTTAGGGACAATATACCGACTGACCAGGGTATACAAACTTATAGAATTAAAGAGTATTTAAATGATAAATATTTAAATAAAACAATCCCATCGGTCGAGGATATGGTCAATGAATTCAACGACATTTTCGCGCATAATATCCGTATAACCGATGAAATGATTTCCACATTTCAAACACCCATTCAATCCATGTATTCACGAAAATTTGATTTCAATTTCTTCTATAAATACTTATTAATGAAAACCAATTCAACAAACAATTCATCAAAAGATTTGAGTCCAACGGCTCCGGAAGTCAACCGAAACATACCTGAAAAGCTGTGGATGAGAGTCAGACCCTTAATACAGGCCGTACTCAACCAGAAATAGATTGAACTCAACTCACACTCGACAGCATTAAACTCCACATCACTTCGTAGAGTAGGTCCACAATTGGATGCGCGGCGTCCTTACCCTTCATAGAGCACCGGTCGTCGGCCAAGCAGTCTATGAACCCCTGCGGACTCCCGCCTTTCATAACCCATTCAGCGCATCGGACATTACATTTATTTGATTATTAATACGTATTTAACATAAACTCATAATAACTGGAATAATAATTGTTGTTATTATAATGTCCTCCGAGGTGTTTGGATGTAGTTGTGGTGATCACGAGTTTATTAACCAAAAGAACTGCTATTCGAAGGCTTTGCACAATAGCCTAACTTCTGGTACCAATTGTTTAGCACTTCTGGATGTGAATGAGTGCTGCCTTCTGATGACAAATGATTGACTGTCGGGACGGCAACGGACCCTCGCTTAATATAAATGACCAGTGATTTGATGGTAAGGGGTGTTGAGATCACTGACCAATTTCCCGACAATAGTTGTGTTCAAAGTACTGCTTTGGAGCGATGGGAAAGCCTACAGCGAGCACCAGTATGTTGTGTGCTAATGGGTTGCCAAAGCACTGCTCTCTGGTGACAGGTTGAGTAGAGACGTCTACTGCCTGTCCTGACTCTTACCGATTGATACCGTCGATAGCGACCAGTATCGGGATCTGTCGACCAACCTCTCCCGTCCTATGTTTATTTCAAAGGGTAAGGTAAGAGTGAGTATAAAAAGGCTTTTTGGAGGAAAAGGAAATACATTTTATAGCTATTGAGTTTGCGTTTAAGTATGTGTTTGAGTTAAAAGTCTATTTTATAATTTAGTCATACAGTACAGTATATTAAAGTATTGAAAATAAAGAGTCATTGCTAATAAATTAACAAATAAAACTATTGCAAATCATTTCAAAATAAGAGTCTAAGCGTAAAATATGAATTTACGATATGAGCTGGGAACAATCATAGTAACGTTAGCTTTTTTATATTTATTATATCTAATTATTAATTTTATCCAAAAGTCAATTATTCATAAAATATACATAGGTTTAAGCTAAACNTTAATTTTATCCAAAAGTCAATTATTCATAAAATATACATAGGTTTAAGCTAAACGAGTAGTACTATGACTTATCAGGTTCAAATATTACTGCATTTTAAAGTATTAATAAAAATATCTAACGTTACTACGATTGTCCCCAGTTCATATATTCCTTTTCCAAAGAGTATTCTTTGAATAAACAAATAAAATTTTATAACTAAGAGTTTTTCACTTTATTTGAGTGATCAGTGAAAATGTATTCACAAAATCTTTGATTGTAAATAAATGTCACATTACTTGTTGTATAAAGTGTTTTATGGTTTATTAATTGTTATAAATTATAACTTATAATCCATGAATTTTTAAAAAAAAATAATTAGTCTGTTTTATTACAAGTATCATAAGTTTGAATCCAGTTCAAAAATTTCAACCTATGATTGAAACCCATTGAGTAAAAGTAGGTTAAAAATTATAAGCAAATGGATTATCCCATAAACTGATGACATCATAGCCAAGCACACAATACTGTTCACTGTTAATAGCGACGCATATTGTTCAGTAGTAGTCTATAAATAGTTGACAACAAAAATAGCAAACATTTTCATTAAATATAAAGTTATCATCACTTTAATGGTGCATAATAAAAAATTTTACATAAAAATTATATAAGGTTTTTTATTTTTAGTTTAAAATATTTAATGAATTTATAGCAGATGTGTCCAAACATTATTTATTGATGTTTTTTACATTTAACAATTTTAGAGTCAATCCTAATTAACGTTATATTATTGTAATATTTTTATAATCCCTTTCATTATTAGTAATTGTTAATTGCTACTCATACATGTGTTATGGTATTTGTGTATAACACAAGGGTATAACATATTGTTTGTGACATTTGATGATATGGTGTATGGATTGGGATCTAATTGTAGGGGTCAGCTCGGGTTAGGACACAACACACCCATTCATACACCACAACCAGTGCCACAATTATGTCATAAAAATATACATCAGTTTTTCAATGGATCAGACTTTGTATTGGCTGTCAATACGGATAATAATGTGATATTCAGTTTTGGTGGCAATCATCGTGGACAATTGGGACAGCATGTGGATAATGATTGGGATGCATACCATAAACCGGATACAATATTATATTTCCAGTCAAACAGTTTAATTATTTCACAAATAAGTTGTGGTAGTTATCACACAATTGTGTTGACATCAAATGGACAGGTATTCGGGTGGGGTAATAATATTTGGGGACAAATTGATTACAACCAGGGTATTATAACAAAGGCAATAACAAAACCTTTGGAAATTATATTCCCATTTGACTACAAAATTAATAAAATTAAATGTTATGACTTGACATCAATTGCCATTACAACGGAGGGTCAGGTGCTTGTGTGGGGAAATAAAAGTGATTTCAAAGAAATGGATAAAAATATCCTCGAAAATACATATAATATTAATAATATTTGCTTTAATTATGAGTTTGTGTATTTATTATCAAACGATGGATTCATATATTCATATGATTTTAGTAACAAACAAATTAAACCAATAAACTAAACAATTAACTTCAATGAAATCACACAATTATATTCATATATAAAACATAAATCAATAATAGCGGGGACATCTAATAATAAAATATATGAATTTAGTTCATCAGGAATAATGGAAACAAATTTTACAACATTTGATGATTTCTTTTCACATAAATTGCAAATTAGTTTTAATACAAATGCAACAAATAATCTACAAAATCATAAACAATTACTAATTACAAACCCACAAAATAATGGTATAAATATTTATAAATATTTATTTTATTGAAAAACTTTTGAAATATTATACATTGTTTATATTTTACGTTAATTGATTAAACTTATTAATTTAGATAACTACGATCATTCAAATAATTTAACGCTTGATAAAACATTTAAAAGAATCACTACAATTGGTCAGGATGCTTTTGGAAAAGTATATAAAGTTCGCCACAAGTATAACAATGAATTGTATGCTTTGAAGGAATGTGCATTAAATGGTAAATTTGTAAATTAATTAGATTTTTTAAATAATTACGTCAAATATATTAGCGCAATTTATGTAATACTATTGTGCCAGTGTAGATCACAACTTTGGTCTACATTAATACAGTGAAATAAAAAAATATTTAAATTTTATGTCAGAGTAGGCCTTTTAGGTCGTAGGCCTTTTGGGGTAGAATCCTGTATATAATCTCATTTTGATAACTTTATTTCAAAGATATTGATCTATTCAATAAAAATTTTTATCTACAAAATGAATATTTTAAAGAATATGGTTATAAATAATCTATTAACTTATAATTTACTCAAAATACTGCACAACAAAATACGTTGTCATATTTTTTAAAACAATGTTATTAATAAGAGATTATTCGTACGGTTTAGTGAAATAAAATGGGGAGCTTCACAAAATTGTTTATTAATTTTATAACCCAGGTTACTGCCTATTGTCTAGAATACTGCATGTGTCCCATAAACCTATATAATTTTATAATTATTTATAATTAATATAAATTTATAAATTGATTTTTCTAAAGGTTTATCAGACAAAGAGAGACGAAACGTTTTGAATGAAACCAAAAGCTTAATCAAAGTTCGTTCAGAGTTTGTGATTCAATACTACTATTCATGGATTGAATGCAATCGTCTTTACTTTCAAATGGAGTTATGTATAAATAATCTCAAGAAGTTTTTGGAAACTAGGAAATTATTTTTTAATGAATTGATGACTATTTCTGAGTTTTATATATCGTACCAAATGTTTCGTGAACTCACAGAATGTGTGCAATATTTGCACGAAAAGCATATCATTCACAGAGACCTCAAACCCGATAATGTGTTGATTTCAATGGACTATAAGATAAAGTTATGTGACTTTGGTTTGGCTAAAGAGTCCCAAATTGTGATCCGTTTCTTATGTCTAAAGCCAAACATACGGCAGATGCGGGAACTGTTGACTATATGGCACCGGAAGTCAATACATATCCAATTGAATACAACCATTTAATAGATATCTACAGTCTATCTCTAATTGGGTCTCAAATTTTTGGTTTCGATACAAACGATATAATTGAGGGAAAGTATGTTTGTATTAGAGAACTAATTTTAATAAATTAATTTTTATAATTTGTAAATAATTTCAACTTTTATAGAATCGGAAAATTTTCTGAGTTTTATATATCGTATCATATATTTCGTGAACTCACAAAATGTGTGCAATATTTGCACGAAAAGCATATCATTCACAGAGACCTCAAACCGGATAATGTGTTGATTTCAATGGACTATAGAATAAAGTTATGTGACTTTGGTTTGGCTAAAGAGGTCCTAAATTGTGATCCGTTTCTTATGTCTAAAGCTAACCATACGGCAGATGTGGGAACTGTTGACTGTATGGCACCGGAAGTAAATTCATATCCAATTGAATACAACCATTTGATAGATATCTACAGTCTATCCCTAATCGGGGCTAAAATTTTTGATTTCGATACACACGATATAATGGAGGGAAAGTATGTTTGTATTAGATAACTAATTTTAATAAATTAATTTTTATAATTTGTAAATAATTTCAACTTTTATAGAATCGGAAAATATAATATAAATATAAATAAATGGATGCATAAAATGAATGCATTATTGGTGTCAATGGCTGTCAATAAGTATCGCAAAAACGGTTCAACAGATTGGAGGCAAAGACCCGAATGTTCGCACATTTTATCACAATTGCAGACATTTATGACAAATAAACCAATTATTGGGGAAAATGAGTGGAAATTAATTACAACTAATATTAATGACAATACAATTTTGAAAATATTTCTGAGAAGTAAACCATTTTGTTTCAAACCAAGCAATAATCAGAAAACAGGTTTAGGTTTTTATAAAAATAAAACTATTGAAATAATTTTAATAATTATTTATCTTTTAGAAACAGGGGAAATCAATGAGTCCATGTTTGAAAAGATTTATACTTACTCTAATACACCATATAAATATAAACATATATCTTCAGGACATGTGTATAACATATATAAAATAAATATACCAGGTTAGAATAGAAGTTATATAACTATTATCAACATGTTATAATTATGTGTGTTATATATTTATCCCATGTTATTTATAAACATATATCTTCAGGACATGTGTATAACATATATAAAATAAATATACCAGGTTAGAATAGAAGTTATATAACTATTATCAACATGTTATAATTATGTGTGTTATATATTTATCCCATGTTATATATCTCTATATATAGCTACTGTTAAAGAAATGAATGAATTAATTGCTGATATAAACAAAATATTTGACACGAATTCACATATCTCTGCCGAATATTATAATTTTTGGATTAAAAATAATAATGCAATCATTCAAAGTGAATATAGTCCACTATATTTATGGAAGTTAATTGACATTAAAAATGAAATCTTCATACCCCAGACCTCCGATGACATGATTTGTATTGATTTCTACATATCTTGTGAATTAATACGAGAACTCTTGCAATGTCTTCATTATTATCAGCAAATGTGGGGAATATTAGACGAATGGTATATAAACGATGATTATATACTAGTTGACACTCATATGAAGTATAACAGATGTATCAGGGTATACACATACCGTGCTCCAAAGAGACTTTATTATTGTTATTATAGTTATTACCGGCGTATAATTTTTGATATTTTTCGTCCAGTAATTAAAATGTAAGTATACATTCATTAAATAAATATAATTTGTAACATAATATCATTTAGGGACAATATACCGATTGACCAGGGTATACAAACTCATAGAATTAATGAGTATTTAAATGATAAGGACTATCAAAATAAAACTATCCCTTCGGTCGAGAATATGGTGAATGAGTTTAACGACATTTTCGCGCATAATATCCGTATAACCGATGAAATGATTTCCACATTTCAAACACACATTCAATCCATGGATTCACAAGAATTTGATTTCAATTTCTTCTATAAATTCTTATTAATGAAAACCAATTCAACAAACAATTCATCAAAAGATTTGAGTCCAACGGCTCCTACAGTTATAATATCATTTGAAAAGTCATTTGACGTAATAACAAAGCTTGGTAAGGGTGGCTATGGAGAGGTATATAAAGTTCAAAATAAATGTAACCATGAATTATATGCAATAAAGAAATGTCTATTAAATGGTAAATTTATTTTATTATATTTGAAAAATTATGATCATTTTTATAATATTTGAATTTCTCTAAAGGATTGACAGAAAAAGAAAAACAAAATGTTTTGAATGAAACACAAAGTCTAATCAAAGTTCGGTCAAAGTTTGTGATTCAATACTACTATTCATGGATTGAATGCAATTGTCTTTACTTTCAAATGGAGTTATGTATCGATATACTACTATTAATGGATTGAATGCAATTGTCTTTACTTTCAAATGGAGTTATGTATCGATAATCTCAACAATGTTTTGGAAACTAAGAAATCATTGTTTACTGAATTGATGACAATTTCTGAGTTTTATATATCGTATCATATATTTCGTGAACTCACAAAATGTGTGCAATATTTGCATCAAAATCATATCATCCATAGAGACCTCAAACCGGATAATGTGTTGATTTCAATGGACGGACGCATAAAGTTATGTGACTTTGGTTTGACTAAAGAGGTCGATAGTATTGATTGGTATCGGATGTCAAAAGCAAAACATACGGCAGATGTGGGAAGTGTTAAATATATGGCACCGGAAGCCATGACTAATGAATACAACCATTTAATAGATATCTACAGTCTATCTCTAATTGGGGCTCAAATTTTTGGTTTCGATACTAACGATATAATTGACGGAAAGTATGTTTTCATTTTTATATAACTATTTAATCAAATTGACTATAATTTAATACAAATAATATATTTGGGAGTTTAGGATTAAAACAAACACAAAATATAATAAAGATATCAATGAATGGATGCATAACATGAATGCATTATTGGTGTCAATGAGTGTTAATAAGTATCGCAAAAATGGTTCAACAGATTGGAGGCAAAGACCCGAATGTTCGCACATTTTATCACANACAGATTGGAGGCAAAGACCCGAATGTTCGCACATTTTATCACAATTGCAGACATTTATGATAAATGAGCGCAACCTTAATGTTCAGGAAAAAGAATTCAAACTATTTTTTGAGAGTATAATCGAAAGACAATGTGATGTAATTTACAAATTATTTATGCATTACAGACCATTTTGTCAAATCCGTGTGTCAATCAATTCAACTGGTACGTTATATTTGGCATATATTATAATAATTTTAAAAATTGTCAATTCAGATATAAATTCAAACGAGTTTGAGGAGAAAATGGAGTCCATTTCGCATACCATTCCTCTATATAAAGCTAAACATAGATTATCTCAACAAATGTGTTCATTATTCAAAATACCAGTTCCAAGTATGCGTGATAATTGTTAAATGTGTTTAATCATCTATTTTATAAATAAATTCAACATTTAATTGATAGATGATATGATGGATATGAACGACCTATTGATTGACATAAGAGAGGCATTTGATATAAACACCGATTATTCGATTGAATGTTACAACTCATGGATTGATAATAACTATGTATTTATTCAAACGGAGTTGTGCTCACAATTCTTGTCGAATATTATTAGTGAGAAAAATGAAATTTTTGAAAATAAGAACTCTTTGGCAATTATTTCAATTGACTTTTTACTATCGTATGAATTACTTCGAGAACTATTACAATGTGTTCAGTATTTAAAAGAATCGGTCGATAAAGATATCAATTTTTGGGAATTAGGTTCCAAAAAAATATTGTTTACCAGTCATGAAAATAATGGGAAATGTATTAAACTTAACGTATTAAATTATTTTAATAATGTTGACGGCTATTATGATAACGCTAAAGAATTCATATCTCATCTATTTGAATCAATTGTGAACAGGTAGATTATGTTTTGAACATCTGAGAAAGCAATGCCAACAGTGGATCAGGAAAAATGTTTTAATTTGTAATTTTTCCTGATCCACTGTTGGCATTGCTTTCTCAGACATAATATTATTATATAAAATTCACATATTTTAATATTCTATCATTTAGGGAAAACTTTCCAACAAATCTGGGAATAGATTTAAATAAAATTAATGACTTTATTTCTTCGAAGAAAGACATGTCGGCACCCGATGTGTTGAATGAAATATTAGACATTTTCGCACATAATGTAAAAATCACAGATGAAATGATCATCACATTTCATAAACACATTCAATCAATGAATTCAAATAGATATTACTTCTTCAATGAATACTTATTAACGAAAACTATTTCTGTAATTAATACCAATAAATGGGAGACAGGATTGACACCAATAGTACAGACACCAAAACGTTAAGGACTTGTTAAATGTATCTTAGTTTTATCCAGTGGTTTTAATAATTTATGTACCTAGTTTAGAAGTATTTCATAATAAAATATATTATTTTTAATTACATGGTTTTGCATCTATTTACTAACATTGTAATAAGATACAATTAATTGTAATTTATTGATTTAGGTGATGTTTAATTTTCGACAATAAATGTCTATTGACTTAAAAAACTGTAATATTTGTGACACATTATTGCCAGATATAAAACAAAAAAATATATGCAATATAAAAGTAGAGTAAATTAGTGCAAAAGTAGTTTAATTTAATAGTTTATCAAAAATATAATCATAATTCAGATAAACCAATGCTTGGCAATAATCATTCACTTGTTTGTTTCAATAATACTGTCATGAACGTGTTTTATGTGAAAGTATTTACACTATAATAGTGTTGATATACTTTAGTGATAATAAAAGTATAACTATTCCTCCATTTTTGGAAATAATTATTTTAAATGTGTGTAAATTTATAAATTAAGTTGATTACTAATTTAAATATTTAGATACTTACCCATTCTATAGTCTAAGTATGCATCTTAATAATTCAAATTATAATTTATAACTATTTTAAAAGTTATTGATTAATATAAATATAATAATAATAAAAACATGTTTATGCCTTAAGTTAATACTTCAAAAATTTTGCGAATAAAACTTATTAATAATTGTCTAATATTTGTCTTAATTATGGCTTCCGTTATAAATAACTATAAAATTTGTGATCAAATACCTGAAAAATTAAAAAACGAAATCAAATATTTTTATGTTTTCGACGACCCTTCAGGATATAACATACTGTTTGTGACAACAAATCATTTGGTGTATGGGTTGGGAAGCAATAGCTCGGGTCAGCTCGGGTTAGGACACAACACACCCATTGAAACACCGGTGGAAGTGACAGATTTATGCAATAAAAATATACATCAGTTTTTCAATGGAAAAGACTTTGTATTGGCTTTCAATGCAAATAACAATAAGATATTTATTTGCGGACACAATAATAGGAGAGAGGGAAGGGATGTCGATAGAAATGGCAATTATAAACCGAAAAGTATCTCATATTTCAAATCAAAAAAGTTAATTATTTGGCAAATAAGTTGCGGTGAATATCACTCTATTGTGTTGACCACAAATGGACGGGTATTTGGATGGGGCAGTAATAGTACCGGACAACTCGGATGTCATAATATGAGATATATATCAAGTCCAGTTGAAATCAATACGCCTGTTGATTGTAAAATATGGAATATAAAGTGTTGCTTTAATACATCCCTGGCCATTACCAATGCTGGACAGGTGTTAATTTGGGGGCAGTATAGATATAATTATATTAGTCCGCAACTTTTGGAAAATGTAATTAATATTAAAAGCGTGTGTTTTAATAATATTAATAATTACAGCGATTCATATATTGTTATTATGAATAAATGGGAAAATAATAGTTTAATATATTTATACGATTTTCACGACAAATCTATGAATAATATAAATCATTTTGCATTCAATGATATGAATCAAATTAATTCGTACCGAAACTGCAAACCATTAATTGCGTGCAAAACCAGTGATAAAATATATGAAATAGTAGTTAAACAACTGTTTGAAACAAATTACGAATCGTTTGATGATTACTATTCACGTAAATATCAAATAACTTTAAATACTATATCACCCTATTATCAACAAAATACTCAACAAGTATTGAATGTGATTTCAGATTTAAGTGGTAAATATTAAACTAGTATTTCACTTATTTGTGATTTGAAATATTTTATATCAATTAAATTACAATGCTCTAACATTGAAAATTAATTGATGTAGACCAAAAGCTTTAAATTAGTAAGTTACAAAATATATGCTAATTAAAAACTTTTGCTTTCCATTACTTTTTTCAATATAAAGCATTGTCATTTAGTTAATAAAAACTATTTAATTTATTTTAAATGTATAAAATAATGTTTGCAATTTATCTAGGAAGTGATTTCTATAAGAAATCATTTAACGAAATAAAATTCCTTGGTAAGGGTAGTTATGGAATAGTATTCAAAGTTCAAGATAAGTGTGATAATAATTATTATGCCATTAAGAAATGTGAATTATGTGGTAAATAAATTATTATATGGAATCCTGCCTAAATTTTAATTTATTTAATGTGTTTTAACAGAAAAACTAAAACAAAATGTTTTGAATGAAACCCAAAGTCTAATGAAAGTTCGGTCAAAATATGTGATTGAATACTATTATTCGTGGATTGAACATGGTCATTTTTGCTTTAAAATGGAGTTATGTTTCGATAGTCTGACAACATTTTTTAATATTAAGAAATCATTGTTTAATGAATTGATGATTAATTCAGACTTTTATATATCGTATCATATGTTTCGTGAACTCACAGAATGTGTGCAGTATTTGCATGAATCGGATCCACAGATCATTCACAGAGACCTCAAACCGGATAATGTGTTGATTTCAATGGACGGACGCATAAAGTTATGTGATTTTGGTTTGGCTAAAGAAGTCGTGAATAATGATTCGCATCATATGCCACAACTCAAACATTCAATACTTGTGGCAGATATAAATTACCAGGCACCTGAATCAGAGACTAATGAATACAATCATTTGATAGATATCTACAGTCTATCTCTAATTGGTACACAAATATTTGGTTTCGATACAAACGAAATAATTTACGGAAAGTATGGTTTCATTTTTATATAACTATTTAACCAGATCTACTATAATTAAAGCAAATTATAATTTTTGGAACTTTAGGAACAATTATATAGAAAAATATAATAAAGATATTAAATGGATGAATAAATTGAATGCATTATTGGTGTCAATGAGTGTTAATAAGTGTCGCAGAAATGGTTCAACAGATTGGAGGCAAAGACCCGAATGTTCGCACATTTTATCACAATTACAACAAATAGTCATTAAACCTGTTATACTTGAAAATGAATGCAAATTATTATTTGAAGCTATTAAAAGTGAATGTGCTATTATTTATAAATTATTTACAAATTACAGACCATTGTGTATATTAGGGACATCAAGTAAATACACCATAACCGGTAATATTCTGTATATTATTATACATTTCAACTAGCGCTAAACTTTTAAAATTTAGACAATTCAATAATAAATGGACTGACGATTGATGAGCAAGAAGAAGTCATTTCGCATACCATTCCTCTATATAGAGCCAAACATACACTATCTCAACAAATGTGTTCATTATTCAAAATACCATTACCAGGTACAAGTATGAAAAATTAAACTATTATTAAAGAAACTATATTTACAAGGCTTAATTTAATACAATTATTTATTAATAGACCATATGATGGAAATGAATGATCTGTTGATTGATATCCAAAAGGCATTTGAATTAAAGTCTCGCCATTTGGTTGAATATTACAATTTATGGATTGAAGACAACTATGTATTTATTGAAACGGAATTGTGTTCACAAAGTCTATGGCATACTATTAGAGAGAAAAATCAAATGTTTAAAAACCAAAAATCATTGGCATTCATTTGCATTGATTACTTAATATCATATCAATTATTGCGGGAACTATTACAATGTGTTCACTATTTACACATAAAATTTGGCACCTACATCAATTTATGGGACGTGAATGCAAACAAAATAATAATCACTAAAAATTACAGAAATAACAGTACATGGATTAAACTGAACATGTTAAATCATTTTAATCAAGTGAGCGGCTATTATAAATCGCCTCAAGAATTTATTTCACATTTATTTGAATCAATTGTGAACAGGTAAGTTATGTTTAAAACGGTATTTAGTCATTTGACTTATAAATTCAAACACGTTATTTAGTGGTGTAAACATTTGTAGGTTAGGTTAGTTTGGGAAAAGTACAATTTTGATTATTTGTAGTTTAAATGACCCAAGACCGTTTTAAACACCATAAATTAATTTAACACGAATCACCATGGTATCATTTTAGAAGTAATTTTCCAACAAATCTGGGAATAAATATCAATAAAATTCGTCACTTTTTGAAGCCATCCAAAGGAGACACGAATTCAACGCATATATTGAGTGAAATCAATGATATTTTCGCACATAATATACAAATCACTGATGAAATGATTTCAACATATGAAGCACACATTCAATCAATGAATAGAAAAAGATATTATTTCTATTGCGAGTACTTATCAGAGAAAACTAATTCCGTAATTAATATCAATAAATCAGGGACAGGATGGACACCACTGATGGCTACAATCTTACCAAAAATTAGTGATGAGTATGGGAACTGGCAAATTGACCTAAAAACCAATTGACATAAACTTAAATAACTTAATGACCAATAGACTTTTGACCATTGTAAGGATAGGTAAGGTTAGGTTAGGTCAAGGGGAACATTTTACACTGGTCATCAGGTATATTTACCTACTGGTCATTAAGTTATTTTAGTTTAGGTCAATTGGTTTTTAGGTCAATAGACCCGCACCCGATGAGTATGATCCTAACGGATAAGCGTTGTTAGGGCCGACCAGTGCCGGCCGATCGTTGTTTTGGTCATTACTTCCTATAAATTTAAATTCACTACATTTACGTAAATATTTAATACAAAGTTCCCTGCATTTTGAATTGAATAAAATGTTTTAATTTTTGATCGATTGTTAACATGGGTAGTATGCCATTGAAATCAATTAAAATAGTTTTTTATTAGAAAAGTCAAAACAAAACAATTAATTTGTATATATTTTTGTTGTTTAAACTTATTAGTATTCATATTTATTACTGTTAAAACTATTAGATAAGCATAATTTAATTATATTTTACAAAATAAAACTTGTCACGTATTTGTCAAGTAGAGTATGTTCAAAATTGCAAGTATTTTTTATTTATGATCTTGGTCCCGTTGTTCACGAGTCATTTAACATGAAAATTGAGTTAATTTTCATACAGAATATTCTGTAAAGCATTCACTGATAGCTCACTCTTTGGGTAATACTACGCAATGGGAGGGCGTTTCGTAATGTATTATCAAATGAGTGCATAAAACATGTGAATTGAGTTCACAATTCATTTCTCTAATTGTTTTGTTTATTATTTAATTGCAATTAACTCTCCCATTAAAACTCAAACCATATATTAATAGCTTAATAATTGCTTCAAATATTTATTGTGTTTTTAACTGTAATGAATATAACGGTATTCGGTCATTTGATCTACAAATTCAAAGACGTTATTTATGGATGCAAACATTTTTAGGTAAGGTTAGGTAAAGTAAGGAATTCAAAAATAACGTTTAAAAATAAATTCGTCCATAAATGACGTAGACAATTAGATGTACTTTATGAAATTGGTTTTGAAAAAGTTTATTTTTAGTTCCTGAGTTGAATGAGTGTAAAATTCCAATTTTTAATATTTGTAGGTCAAATGACCCAAGACCGAATACCGAATATAACATAAAGTTTTTGTTTTATTTTTTGCATTCATTGAGTGAATTGTGAATAGAATTCACAGAATATTCTGTCCCTTAATCTCAAGCCTCAGTGATACTCACAATGAATTCTATGGACAGAAAATTCAGTGCAAAGTGCTATGACTTGATAGCCATCGATATGGACAACACATTAGTGAAGTATAACCTGAAGAATACATTACCACTCATTCATGGCTTAATTTAGAAGTTTTGGTCCAGAATTATGGCTATAAACCAGAGATAACTCAAGCATTTTGTGCCAAATATTGTCAAAAGGGTTTAATACATGCAAAAATACAAGTCAGGGGAAAAGGTCACCACTACTAATAAATAGCAAACTTTTGCTAACCGTTCGGCAAATTGATGGCTAAAACAAAGACATAACAGTTGTGAATATTTTTAATGTTTAAATCTATTTATGAAAACACAACAAAAAGTTTACGATATTTTTGACTAAACGGGAGTGTACTAGAATCATTTTGTCCCCTCCCCGCCCCAATCCGTCATTAATTACCCTGATGACGGTCAAATTGCATTCCCGATAGGCTTAAATAGAGACCCTCCTTAGGTTTCAGCGAATTCTGCCAAGATAATCTGAAATAACATTCACAATATGACCATGTCTTCCATTTAATTAATTAACCTTGGCGAATATCATAACCTAGTCCCTTCAATCCAATTATAGTCCCTGGTGACATGCACATTTTACATAATAAATAATATTATAAATATGTATGGCTATTCAATCGTACAGTAATTTTTTATACTAATTAATATACTTATATTTTCGGTAAACATAACCACACTTTGAACTTAACTACAATTCTGACGGTTAATTGTCTTAAATATTTGTTAAGATTATATTTATAATTTTATTTAATATGTAAAATGTGTATGTCAACAGTGACCATCTTAGAAATTGTATTCATTATTTTAAAAGTATATTTTATATAAGTCTCAGACAATTTAGGCTATCAGTAGTTATGAATTGTTTGTCTGTTTATGAAGTGTTTGTAAACTTCTTGTCATTAGTGTTAAGGTGTCTGTAAAATAGGGATCACTTTAACAGTGCCATCGGTTGTGGTAATTATCTTATTTAGCATTCATTTGTGTGAATAGTATACTAATCATTGGATCAATTGATGGACAGAGTCTTGAGTACGGGGAAGACATAAACTGTTTATTCATTTGTTTGCAAATACTTGTCATTAGTGTTATGATATCCGTATGAATAGGGATCACTCTAACAGATCCGGATTGTGACAATTAAGACAACAGTTGACTAATGTTTGGATCAATTGGTGGTACAGAGTGTTGGCGCTCGAGAGGATATCCCAGTGGTTGAGTCAGTGCGAGCTCTCGATGACTAAATCGGTGCAAACGCTGCGGATGACCGCCAAAGAGATGTCTAATTATGAGG
>CAJPVJ010001360.1:0-16745 GCA_905397405.1 Oppiella nova | reverse complement strand
TTCATATCTCTTAATAGGTATGTAAAAAAGTATTTTAATAATAATAACAATCTTATGAAAATGCAAAACCTATTAAGACTTCAAGGGCTTTGGTACACAGATTGGGAACAAATATATTTAATACACTATTTTTTGTTTTAAGTCAACTATCGCTCAATACATATAAGAAACAGTTTTCTACACACAAATTGAGTTCATAAACAAAAAATAGTAAGTTATTTAAAAATAAAATAAAAACACATACAAATAAAAAGTGATTTTTACTTTTCTATTTAGTTATATAAAAGAGCATTTTTGTTTTATAAAATAAATTTTTTATTCATCAATACATTGGATTCCATGCAATAAATCACATTTACGGTATAATACGGGATTAAAATGAAAATACAAAAACACCATAATTTCGAAATAAATATTTTTAATGCTTTAGTCCAATAAAATCATACAATAAATGCAATTATAATTACGAAAAACTCAGTGTTAATACCGATTCTAATGTTGAGATTATTACCACTCGACGGGTCCCTCAATGTGAACACAACTCGTATCATATCTAAGGCTATTTCGCATACTTTGTGGGCGTGATTGACATTATCCTGGCCGTCCAGTATACCACCGCCGCTGCATATCATGTATGCATCGCCTATTGTCTCCACCTAATGCCCGGTCATTCAAATAACCGATTAAGTCGTCGAGAGAAAAGGTTTATGTATTCAAATATATTTAAATATAAAAGCAAAATACAGATAAAACTTATCGCACAAAAAGTGTCATAAATTTCTATGAATATTATTAACCCCTAATCAATAGGTCTAATAAATGCGAGTAAATTGCTTAGGCATTAGTGGTTAATATTTGTGGTAATTAATCTATAAAATAAAATAGTCCTGATATCTGTAACGGCCATAAAACAGTAGTAAAATATTTGCATTTATTATGTGACATAAAAGAGATTTTTAAAGCAAAAATATTATACATTAACATTTCTCTAAAAAACTAAATCTTTATTTCCTAAATACCGATCACTAGTAATGATATATCTCTGCTTAAAATCTATAGTTAATTTCATTTGTAATGCCTGTTAACTAATAGCACTGATTGATAGTACAGTAGGAAAAAAGTGATAAAATATCGAATAGAGGTTTAGGTGAACACAGGTGTCAGTGCTTTTATAACACTGTATTATATGCCCACAAAACTGATGGACAATCGGGGAAAAAATGGGCAAAAAAGTCGTGACTCGATATATTGAATTCATATTATTAACACAAATAACCAAAAATGTGTGGAAAATGTAATTATGATTCACATATAAATTACATGTAATGTGAATGCTATGATATTACTGTAGACTAGTTTATGGAAAATAACTTTTCAGATGAATAGTGATGCGAATGATGTGGACATACCTTATAAACGCAGTGTCTTTCAGTGAGTTCATCAAACATACTGTACATGGAGTTCAACATATTGACGACTTGCATAGGGGTTATGCGACTACATATGACCGTGAAGTTGACGATATCCGAGAATAGTATTGTCACACACGGGAAGTACTATAATCATGGGACAGGTATGCCGGTAGTGATTAGTGGAGTAATTAATTAAATACGTTGTGATATGGATCTCTGTATGGCATACCTGACAGGTATCGATAGGATTCTCTCCCCTCCGAAGTCTGTCCGCAATCTTTTTGGGGATTTGTTTTGACAAAAAAGTATTTTAATAACTATTTTATTGTGTTTTTCAGTGCTATTTATAAATGACTTATCATTTGGTAAAGCAATTCATCGGTCCTTTTCATCTCTTCGTCCAATTTGTCCATCGATTCCTCCAATTGTTTGCTTTTATGCAACTCTTGGTCTGAATATTATGTGTAATTTTTAAGTGTTTTAAAAGTTCAACACAAAAATCAGAGTGGGGTTGACATGTATGTGTTTAAAATACACACATAAATTAAATTAATTAAAGTAGTGTTTAAGCAATAAAGCGATTTGTTGTGCAAATTAGGTTTTTTTTCTAAACAGTTAAGTGCATGTATTATATTAAAGTCATACCTAAAGCTAACTTGAGTTCAGCTGTTTGTTGCTGTCCGGCCAATACCTGTTTGATTGAACGGGCAAATTGGGGACTGGGATTAGAAATGGTGTGTTCAATACTACCATACGGCTAATCGATAATAAGTAGCTGTTTTAATTAATTTACATTTGCTTTATTTTCTTGTATACGAATACATAGTGTGAATGAATTTTGAGATATTGTATAACTTTTTACTTGAAAAAACTTCTCAAATATTTTTGAGAGAATATAATTTATTTCTCATAAATATGTTTTGAAAAATTAATAGTATTTTTCTCTCTCAAAACGATTATAACAATCATCTGATAGTATCTCTCGTTGTTGTAAAACAAACAATAATTATATAAACATTTCGTAATCTCGAGTGTAATTCTCATAAGGATTTAGAGTGCAGTCGATATTAAATGCTCAGGTAATTGATGGCTCATGATTTTTAGCTAACAATTTATAGTGATTTAAAATGCACTTTTTAATTGTAGTCAATGAATGCCATGTTGTTTAGTGGTCTTAACATTGATTTATCTCAACAAAACAAACTCTTTCTCTCGAGATTTTTTTAATACACAAATTTAGATAAGAATCAAAGAATATAACAGTGTTTTTGTCTGTAATATATGTATTGATAATAACATGCAGTGTGTATACAAATGAAATTCAAATTTCTCGGCCAAAATCTAAGGCTGTTTTTCAAGTATTTTTTATTATCATTGTATATTTATCAATATTTATAATATAAATTTTATATGTGAAACAAACAACTAACTCATTGTGTGTCTCGGAAATACGGTATAATTTTTTTCTCCACTTTCTTTTGGAATTGTTATTTTATTTTAATATAAAAATGCATTTAATATAAAGTTTATTTGCATTGAATAGCAATTTTTTAAATTAAAAATTTCTATTTTATACGCAAAGTTGTTGTAGTTTTTTAGAAAGTCTCATTCAATAGGGAAATAAGGTTTAAATTCTTGTTTCAATTTAATATATTGTTTGTGTGTTTTAAATTTATTGACTGACTTTTGACAAACAAATACTTTATTCTATGTATTATTCTGTATATAAAATGGTATTTAATCTAATTATTCACATTTGCGGATATAATCAAATTGTAATTTGACTTTTCGTTTCCATTATTTGAATGTATTTAATGCGAAATATAATCAAAAAATAGTTTAACTTCGAGAGAGAGAGAGAGAGAGAGAGAGAGAGAGAGAGAGAGTTGAGTCGATTTTATGATTTGATTAATTGTTTTATAGATCTCTATTGAAAGGTTAAACAATATTTTTTATTACATTTAATTTTTTTATTAGTATTAGTTATAAAAGTCAGGTATTTGCGCATAAAATCATTCATAAGATTTATATGTTTTGTTTTTGACTGTGGTTTGCATTCTGTTGTCAAAACATGAAATATTTGATCGGAAAATGTGTTTCAAATTGTGCTTTCAATCGCTTAATCAATGAGAAATAAGTCCTTAAAACTCTTGTCCATTGTATTGCATATTTGATTCATTAAAATATTCAATACAACAACAAAAATATATGTATCAATAGTTTTGCACAAAAACCCAATGATTTTGGTGTCTATTAAACTAAATTTTTAAATGAACGGCTCATGCGATGGATATAATGGTATAGATTTTTAATGGGAATAAATTTTCTGCAATCAATATATGGATTAAAAATTGTGTCAAAAAATGTTTGGATTTGTTGTGTGAGAGGAAAGGGTTTTTGAATAAATCACACGAGAATTAAATGTAACTTTCGTTTTCCATACAAATGTATAATGAAATCAAATAAATCAAATGTAGTGAACAAAAATTTCCGATTTTATAAGTAGTTTTGTAATCAAAAATTAAACATTAACTTCACTGGAAAAATTTCTAACTAATAATAACTAAACAAAACACCTTTCAAAACGTTTCCACCACCAAATTATACGAAACAAAAGTATTTTTAATTAAAAATCAGTTCACAGTTTAGTTTTGTAATTCAGTTGTTTTAAATTTAGAGTAAAGTTTTGCTTTAGATTTAAATTTTAAAACAATTTTTAATGAATTAAAATTTTTAATGAATAAAAACTTCATGAGTACCGTATGTATGGGTAATAAACGCCTAAACACTGGAGAAAACAAAACAAAATCTCATACCATATCACGACTGAAGTCATGAAGACTTAAATCGTTTAAATAAAGTCCGGTGCGAGTCATGGCCTCCACATCTGCTATGCTTTTAGGATTATATAAGAAAATGGGAAAGTCGTTTAAATTGATTGCATAACACATTAAAATGTGTATCTGTAACACGTAGTCCTGCCAAATTGAAAGTATAAACCTATTTGTTAATTACTAACGGTTTGGTTAGTTATAGCAAAAGGAAAATATGATTTATCTCGCATACTATATAAAGTGAATAACATTTCAAATAAAAAAAATTTTGATGTATCTATTTTTTAGTACACTAATCATAACTTAATTATAACGAAAGTTAACTTTTATTACAATGAGAGCAATAATTAATTATAACGATTATATGGACTAACTTGGGTGCAGCCAAATAGATCATACATTTCCATTCGTCCATATATAACATCTGGCCTTTAAGTCTAAGTAGATATTCATGACCTAAAAAATGTATTATATTTATCACAAAGTGTATGAAACAATACTTTTCTTGTGAGAATTTATAATTTAATATTTATAGATAAACTTTAAAATAATATTTATTATTAAACAACTTTCTCTCTCTCTCTCTCTCTCTCTCTCGCTTACAGTCAATGGAATCAATGCTATCAATGGTATTATCTTCGCTCGCATTTGTATCACATTTGAGATCTAAATTATGTTTAGAAGAATCGCGTCTTAAGGGCTGAATGGATGCCAATTCAAAGGTTGTATTCAAATGGCCAGAGATCTGTATAAATAATAAGTTTTTATGGAAATAATTATCCGCTTATTTTAATTGTTATTTTAACTTTCGCTTTACATTTCAATGACATTGCTATTGAAATGCGAGAATTAATTGTTTATTTTCCTTTGAGACGTTTAAAATAAGTTTTAATAATAAATGGATTGTAATATAAAATATTCTGCTATACATACCGAGAGCCAATTATAGCCAACCTTTGGCTTTAATAAAGTGAATACTGTAGGCAATATGTTTCCTACTATATCGGGCAATACTACCTGTGAATGGGAAAAATATAATAAATTTAATGTAATTAATAACACGTTTTCAAATCATTTACAATGAATTTAATGTAATTTTATTCTAGCGATTGAGGCATTTATTTGGATTTTTGGAAAACACTAATAAATTTATTCCTAACAAACAAATTATGATACAAATGAAGAGGTTTTTGGAGGTAAGTGAACGGAGACTAAAGGAACAACACCTCAAAAGGTAGCGAAGTATCTGATGAACACTCACTTGAAGGCAACCGCCGACCGCTTTGATGGTGAGATCGGAGTCAAAGACCAAACAGAAGGGGAAGATCTGGAACAGAGATTTAGCCCTCAATGGCATCAACGACATGGGGGTCGCCGACAGGCTCTCGGTGTGCGACCGCTGGGCCGACAGCTGCCGGAGCTCGCAGAAGGCCTTGTTGTCAAACTGGAGGTTCAGTATATAGTAGTACTCTTCGTTGTCGTATCTCTCGGTCACGATCTCTGTCGTGACGTTTGTCTGATAGAAATGACGGCCAACTTCCTCGATCTGCCCGATCGTATACCACAAGAAATACTGCCGTTTGGACCGGTAGTGAAGTGTCATTCCCTGTTCCGTCTCGTTGTTCACGAAATATGACGGAGGCTTGAGTTTAGGGTAACTGAAGCGCAGGTATTCGTGAAGATTGTCCAATCCGTTGAGGAAATCCCGAAATTGTCGACCTGTTCACGCAGTTATGGGATTAGAGTTTAGTATTTGCGGGGTTAAATTAGGACTGACCCAGCACCGATAGTATTTTGTCATATCCATAGACACCGACTAGTGATACAAATGAAACGCCAATGTTGTAGAGGTATTCCCTTTCAGTTATACCCAGGACCTGTTGATTTATAATAAAATTTTTGCTAATGTTTAGGTATATTTTATTTAGTGTTTACTTTTATAAATTAATAATAGCATACGGTTATTATCTAACGTGATATACAAACTATGTATTTATTTGTAATTAAATTGTAGATTAAAATATTTGTATTAATTTCAGTTATTTAAAATCTTACAGTTTTAAAGCATTATTAAGTAAAAACTTATACTTTAAGTTTAGTTTGCATTTGTTTTCTCACAAATATTTATTACACCATTTGATTGATTTGTGACAAGTCTTATAGAGAAAGCACACATACTTTGAGGTGAGAGTGAAAAGGAATATAGAAATTAAATATTAAATAACTATTTAGTGAATTAAGTGTAACTCCAATAATTGATTGTTTGGACTAAGCCTTAGAAAAATGAGGAAATGCTCTCAAAATACTGAATCACATAGAAATCAATGCATTATATTAAATATGATATGTCCTTTGTTTAATATGTCGTAAATACTTTCACGTTAAAATGTAAAAATTAGTTTAAGTTTAAGTTTCCCAAAACAAATTTAATCAATTTTTCAATTTTGTTAGGGTAAGTTTTTGAATTAAATTTTTGTGTATGAAATTTTTGATTAATAAGTAAGTTTCTTTTATATGTAGTAATTATTTTTACAAATAATTGTATTTTTATCAATTATTATGTTAACTATTATGTCAAAATTAATTAATAGATTAATATCTTGATCGCACTCTGAAATATATAAACTTCAAGTCAAATACATATATTTATTACAAATGTGTCTATTATTTGTCTCAATAATAAAAAACTTGGAAATGAGAGTAATGTTAGTCTCAATCATAATTGAATCCATTAATTAGTGGTCTCTCCATAATAATAATGTTAATAATCATTTAAATTGAGTTTTGGTTTAAATATTAGATAAAAAACAAATTTATGAAAGAAACACATTAAATATTAATAGAAATTATAAGTGGGAAAAATGGTTTTGATCACAGTTATTGATTAATATCAGGTCAAAAATGCAAACGTGTATTAAGTATTGTGGGGTATACTTTGTGTATGCTTTTAATTCAATGATCACTTGTTGCCAATATCGCTGAATATCTTAAATGTATTAAAGATTATAAAATAAATCGCCAAAAAATATTACTGATTAGACACCAAAAACACAAAACATATTAATATAGTTAAAAATCCTTGCGAATTAAAATGTGGAGCGTTTTTAATATGAAATACATTTTTTTAATGTATATTAAATTTTGTATTATCAAAATGTGTTTTTATGCGCTTTAGATAATTGATAAGATTTTTGTGACGGATTATAAGATATGTTTTTTGAACGGAATTACATTTATTCAGTGAAATGCATGTAAAATATTGAACCGCTTTTAGGCTCTAAGATAACAATTACATGACTTACAGGTATAGTGGGGCTGGAAGTGGTCGGTGGGGGTACTCATAATGGGGATTCATATCCTGATACTATTAACTTATTATACTTATTATACTAATCAATAATCATTAATAACAATTTAAATCAGCCTTGGTTATGCCCGGTACGATAGCCAGAGTGTGACTTCAATTAAGGTATTTAATCATAAAATTAAATCTAGAAAATATTTAAAATTCTTTATAAGTTACTCTATTGATAATAATAGATAAGGGAAATATATGCATACAAACTTGAAATTTGTTTTAAACCGTATAAAACACACATTCATTAAATAGATTTGCTTTAATTTTATCATTTGTTTGGTACACAAAGAGTTAATCAATTAATTATCAATTTATTCATGTCTTGAAGGGTTATATTGGAGGCAAAAAACAAACATTATTTCAGTGAAACGTAAGATATTTTAATTTAATGTGAATATTAAGAGAAAATTTGTATTAAAGGGTTATAAACAAAATATCCGACTAATTATCTGCTAATACATATCATTAAAAATCATATTTATAACCGATAGTAAAATAAATAAAAGTTCATTACACGCCTAAAGCCTGTGATTAAAAATTATGAATGACTGAAACAAACAAAAATTTTTGTATAAAATATATAATTTGTTAATTAAGTATGTAGTCAAAGGGATTTGTGAATAATAATCGCAAATGTGGTATAAATACTATCAATAAATTAATTAATGGCTTATAATTATTCAATTAAGTGTACTAAAAGAAAAATAAATTTTGATTAATTATAATTTTTGGTTTTAAATATTTATATTGTTGTTTAATAATCTTTTGTACAAATAACAAGTATTGAATTGAATAACATGTATAAAACTGTATTAAAATTAATTCTAGTTTTTACGAGTTAATGTTATTATAACGGTTATAATTAAATGTGATTTATCTTTATAAAAACAAAAATCAGAATTGATTTTGATCAGGATTTTTATTGGCATTACTGTTGTGTAAATACAATAAAACATTAGGATGCCAATGCACAGTATGTCCCCTAAATAAACACAAATGCAATTAAAGTAGAAATATTTTATTTATTTTCATAAAAATGTCTCCAAAGACTTGTCCAGCAAAAACTAAGTCAAGCTTATCTTTATTAGCCTTTAATGTCTTAACTCATTCTTACTGTGCAGTCAGTAATAAAATCATAAATCGATAAAAATTTAATATAAAACACAATTATTGTATAAAAGTTTATAATAGCAAAAGAGTAGTAATACTAATATACTGGTAACAATTAACATACATAATTCATATTAAATTATCGTTGCTTACCTTCATAGCCTGAGCCGTAAGTCTGGGCACATAACTATCAGGATAAATTTTGTGTATGGAAAAGGTGGGCTCTTTGACTTTAGCCAACTTCCTGATCTCATCCCAGGCATCCCTACCATACCGTTTGCACGTGTGTTGGTGTATATTCTCTAATATCAAGCCATACATTATTCTTGGCTACAGAATCACAGAATACGATATGTTGTGTCCAATGAGTGGTTTGAGTGAACAATAATGAAAAGACAACAGTTGTCCCAAATGTCAGCAGAGATGTAGTGATGTCGTGTGAGATGTTTTCAAATGTAATGCCATATCTTCGTACAGACATGAAATAAATTAGAAATAGTTTTCTCTAAGTTATATAATGTGTGACATAAATAATATTAATATGAATATTGCTTTTAGCCAATTCTCGAGTTACATTCCAATTATATAACCGAATGTATTGGCATTTAATAGAAAATAATTAGCATAAGTTACTTTTATATTATATTTCTGTCTTAATGGGAACTGTAAGAGCACTTACACATGACATTCAAATGCATTAAAAGGTAAATACAGTATAAGAATTTATCGCAAAGTAAGACAATATTTAAACACAATTCAAATACAGTATACTTATAAATAGTGTGTATCTCAAAGACAATAGACTTATAACTTATGCACACAAAAGCGACAAAACACTGTTACACTTGAATACTGTACATAAGAAACTACTTATTGAAAAGACTTCTTAATACTAACGGTCTTTATATTTATAGAATATTCTCTCAATTCCTGTTGCGATGACTGACTATTTGGCCTAAAATGTTAACAACGATTACAACTCCCTATCCCTTCAACTAGTATTGACTTGCGAGGATAGAGGAAAGAGATGTCGGTTCTCATAGCTCTCTCTCCCTATTCACCAGAATTAATGGCTTATAGACATGTCATCTCATTGGACACACAAAACTCTCTCTATCTCTCTCTCTCTCTCTCTCTCTCTGTCCAATATCTCGTTTCTTTTATAACTCTTATTTCACTCATTTTTTATCGCAATTTGTGTCTCTGTTTTCTGTGAATGTATCCATACATTAATTTATTCATTCAAATGCCATACCATTATATAAATTCTTATTATACCCTAAAAACTCTATTATGAATATGATTATCGTATGCAATAAAAGAATTTATTAAAATTAATTTGATTTATATATTCAAGCTCTTATTATAAAAGAATAAATATATTATGATGAAAATAATAAATTAAATTCATTTATATACTGGATTTCCAATTTGGGTTATATTTTTAAAATTGATTACAAATTTTTGCCCATAACTATTACTTAAATCTTATAAAATATTCAGGACTTTATGATTGCCTTTTTATTTATGTGTTATAATAGATAATAGAAATATTTTATTTGTATGTATGAAATCAATATTTAATATGTTTGAATAAGCTGTTTTATTTAAAGTGATACGGTAAATGGTTATAAAAAGTATTAAATTTTGTTTTTAACACATTTTTGTTTTTAAATGTCCGGAATTTTTTGAGTATTTTCATCATAAATATAAATTGAAACACAATTGTTTCAAACAAAACGTTATAAACATCTGTCTAATCATAACTTAATTATGAGAGTCGGGCAAAGAATTCATAAAATATAAGTTAAATATTCAATATAACTATATTTATTAACTGAATTATATAAACAGATGCCTGAAGTTACTATAATATTTTATAGTAGTAAATAATTTAGTGTTATGTCTAAAACTACGGTTCAATTGTGAACTAGTGTTGTAAATGTCGGGCCATTGGGGGATCATATATCAGACAACAGATTACTTAAGCAATTAATGATTAAACTATTAAGCAATAAAAACATTATTAATAATTAAGGAGTTGTTTAGGAAATAGTTTGCACTCTCACTACTCAAAATATATATACATGTAATATTGAATGAATTAGCTAGGTAGAGATTATAAGACTTATTATAACTATTGTTATAACTTATAAAAATAATAACAATGATTTTCAATAACTAAGAGATCGATTAGTAAGAGATTGAATGCCATGTGTTTTGTTAGCAAAGCCTATTATTTAGTGACCAACTGTGAGACAAAGCAATTGTATTATTTGCTTGTAATACGAATCGATTATAAACTTTAGGATAGAATTCCCAGAATTAATCTATTGCTCAATAGTACAGACTTTGGAAATCTGTTTTCTTAAGAAAATTCTCTTAATGCTATCAATTACTAAATAAAAGTAAAAGTTTTAATTAAGACTTATTTGATAGATAAGTTAAATAGACTTATTTCCCTTGGAAATGTAAAGAAAGTGGGAATTAAAGTGTAACTAAATACTCATCAAATATGTACCTATAAAATATGATTTAATTATTATTTATAAATATTATCAAAAGATATACTAAATTAATTCCAATATACGTGTATTTGAAATTTAATTATTTAAACAGTGCAAATAAATAAATATTGTATAGTGTTAAAGTTACAAACCTTCGTTTCCAATGAACTAGATGGAATTTTAATTTTTTTTGACTATATTTTTAACTCACAAAAATGTAACTTGCAAATGTTACATCTCTCGACAACAGTGTTTACAAATTACTCATACTGTATGTATAATATAATAAAAGTTATAAAAATTATTTTTTGGTTTATACAGTACTGTATAACATTGGCTAATACAGTATTAGATTTAATGATATTTACTAATGATTCTGTATGTTAATGTTTATATCAGTTGTGATGCTAACATATACCTGTATAATAATAAATGGGATTATTAATAATAACATATATTGCATAATAATATATGGAGTTGCTTGTACATGTGCACATTTCTAATGGACACAAATGTTTTAAATTACAAAACACCATTAACTTTATTGAATGCTAATCGATATATTTGTCAATCAAATGCTAAACATTAAGAATAGTAACTGAAATGCATAAACAATAGTCTGTAATGTTTCTAAACCTTATAAACCCTATCGACTGCATTTAAAACTGCCTTGCACAAAGTTAAATAATCGTGCGTATATTCAGCTTGCGACATATCACATTTCTCATCAGGTTTAATGTTCAGTTCTTTCTCGACTTCCAGAGCAAATGCTAAATAGATATGGTAGTTGTTATGTATAAACTCCTTGGCTATTTTATAACCATCGTACAACTTGACTGCCTGGTTGTAAAATGAGTGACAGGCACTATTTAAAACACCAAGATTACATTAGTCAACAAAAACTATAGTTATTAATGTCTACGTTGTTTCAAAATTACCATAATATATTAGATAGCGTAGCATTTTTATCTACACCATCAGCAATCCGGGCAAGGTAATTAATAAAGCGATTATGAATCTTCCGACTTTGGCTAAGTTTTGCATTGAGTTGTTTGGCTAATTTCAATGGTTCAGGGTGTTTACAAATGCCTTCAAGTGTCGTACCAACTTCGGCAGGCGTCACCATTTTCATTGCGATGCCTTTCGTGGTTGACTTTAACGATTTTACCCATTGTATGCCAGTACTTATGAACTTAACGTTAAAGCTAAATTTGGAATTTAAATTACTATCCAGGTGATACTGTATGCAAAAATAATACCCTTTATCAGTAACAACATATGTCTCGTTAAGGCAATAAAGTTTGAGTGCCAGTGCCGTACCGGGCATTGCTTTACCCAATGGCTCTTTCCTTGTTAACATCCTTTCGAACTCATCGATCCCGGGTATATCGTCAGCGATCACGTGCGCTAAAAACACGGATCAATTAGAAAAAAATCACATAGTATGCGCCCGAAATAATTACTAATGGATCTAGCTCTGTGTTTAGCTAGACATGGTTACACATGATTACATGATGTTTACTTTAGATAAATAGTATTGCTAATTGTATATTATTAATTGGCCTGTTAATACCATAATCATATATCACCAGGGAGAGAGTCTAGTAGATTTTATTAAACAAATTTAATTTAACATATTTTAATTTCGATATGAGTTAATTAAGATATTACAATAAAAATGCTGTAACAACACTATAAATTTCACATACTGTGTATTTAATATGCAGACATTTTATTTTTAAAATATAATTGTAAACATTATATTATTAAAGTTTTAATTAATTAATTATTAAAATGCTTAATATAAGTTTACTCACGATCTATATTATATTTAACCTACCTATAATAATTACGCAAATCATTATGATTAAATACATTTGATTTCTATTTATCATTTAATTGTTTTATGTTAACTGTTAAGTATTTTTTTTTAAATAAATGAAGTAACACTTTAAATCCACTTTTGATAGTTATTAGATTAATTAACTTATATATTAGCTAATACAGTATATAAATGTCTTATTGAATTAATTGGGGACGTCAATTATAATATTCACAAAACTTTTAATATCATAAAATAATGATGTTTAAAATTACTCATGTTTTCCCAATAAGTGGACATTTATACAATAGGGATAATTCTAATTTTGTTACAATAATTTCTTAATTCGTATTAATTATAATTATTTATTGCTGACCCTGGTTATATCACTGGGTCATACAAAAGTCAATGAATACGTGTTACAATGCAGTAAATCAACGCTTTATAGAGACTTTAAAATCTGAAGTTATTTATTATGAATTAATACGAAATATTGAACTTATTAAATGCATTTAGCTATAGTGTTTTCAATTCAATTAATTTTATTACCCTAAAAGTTGTTGATTAACTTATTAGATAAAAATATAATTTTTAATTTGTTTTAATTAAAAACTGCACAAGTTTGTATTCAATGTAATATCCGATCAAAATATTTATAATTTTATTATTAAATTATGTTTTAAAAGTAAAACAACAAATTGTGTAAAATTAAGGATTTTTATAAGACTTTTGTAATTTTTATATTAAATTATAAATTCCGGTTATAATTAATTGATTGTTGAGTGTTATCGCCACATCTAAGGTCTATAATTACAATAATTATCCAATTAATGATTCAAATCATAATTTTTAGATGTAATAAGCGATAAAATTTTACGATAAAAGTTAGTTTTCATAAAACAATTATAAAATATTACCAAATAATTTAAGCACAATTAAATTATGTTAAAAATTATAAAACAAGTATAGATGAATAACCTGATATTAAATATATGAAAATAGTATACAGTTTTGTATACCATTCACTCATCAAGAATATTCTGTATGGCATTCAAAACGCTGTTAAATAAGCACAGAATATATTCACACGTTATTTATATACAAAGTACTCAACAAACAGCTGATTGTGAAGCGGTTTAGCGTTCACTGAATTTCCCATTGAATGCAACGTTAAGCGAGAAAATGATTTACAAATCAAACAAAAGTCTGTCTATTAATAGTTGTTATCATTAGTACTTATAATCAGTGTTCACAAACTAATCACTGGTTTTATAGGCAAACAATCAAATGCCTTATATTAGCAGTGAAGTCGACAAAAGTCAATCAAAAATCAGTCAAACATTTGCAAACACTTAACACTCAAACCATTTTTTGCTGTGATTTTCAATACAAATATTTTAATCAAACATTTTTCTCCCATTAATTAAATCAAACAAAACTTTTTGAAACAAATTTACAAAAACTTTTTCGTTGTGTCAATACTCGCTGTCATTATGAGAGTTGTGACAAAACTATTGTCTTATGGCTTGCTATCAGTGGTGCTCTTGTTTTTGGTGACAATCATCCGTACGATAGTATACTTCCCGCCACTCAAAGACGTCCACTCGTGTCCACAACTTCATGAGCCTATCGGTGGTGAGGCGGTGGTCGACCGGTTCCGGAGGGCTATCAGCTTCAAGACCATCACCAGAGCTGCTCAACAGTACGACACCGCAGAGCTTAAGAAGTACATCGACTTCATTATCAAGAGTACGAGACACTTATCTTATCTTATCTGATCTCATGTCTGACTGTCTGTCTATTAGGTTATCCGACAATCCATTCCTCATCGTTCGTGTCCTACGAATTGGTCAACAATTATAGCCTCTTATATACCGTGAAAGGCAGCGACAGATCGCTGACACCATACCTCCTGTGCGGGCACTTGGATGTGGTTCCCGTCGAGTTAGACAAATGGGATGTCGACCCCTTCGCCGGTGTCATCCGAGATGGCTTCATATACGGCAGGGGAACCACTGATGTCAAGAACATTGTCATGGTATTCATCATTTGATCCCTTATTACGCGAACCTAATAAAAGTCTAATTCATATCAACTGTCATCTCATTTAAGGCCGCATTAGAGTCGTTGGAGTATCTGCTGAAGAATGGCTTCAAACCGAAGCGAAGTTTTTACGTAGCCTTCGGTCACGACGAGGAGGCCCTGGGAGTAGACGGCGCCCAATACCTGGCCAAAGCACTGGCCGCTAAAGGTGTCAAACGACTGGAGTACCTCCTGGACGAGGGAACCATTATATTGAATAAGGCTTTCGTGGGCGTCGACGCACTGGTAGCTATGATAGGGGTCACCGAAAAGGGTTACCTCACCGTCCGTATGACTCAGAACCCATATTCATCAAAAATACTTCACAGCAGTGCGGTCCCAATCATGTAATGAAAACATATTTTCAAAATATATTCTTGGTATTCTGGCTTTCACTATTTATTTTCTATTATATAGTTTTGCAATATATATGGATGTTGCGATTATAGAGTTACAAATCCCACTCCGACTACTACTCCGACTACTACTCCGACTACTACTCCAACCACAACTCCGACCACAACTCCGACTACTACTTCGACTACTACTCCGACCACAACTCCGACTACAATCCCGACCACAACCCCCACTACCACTACAACTACAACTACTACCAGACCTACAACCACAAGTCCAGCGACCCCTACAACTCCTACAACTCCTACCACAATTAGTACAACTACTGAGAAACCATTCATACCGGAGTGCCATAGCGTCGGTACGTTTAAGTATCCAAAGGATAAAACAAACCGAAAGTATTACAAATGTGTTCTCAAACCACAAGAGATGGAATGTCCTGCGGGACAGGTATTTGTTGAAAGCCATTCACGTTGTGAACCCATAGCCACTCCAACTACTCCCACAACATTGTCGACCACTAAACCCACGACAACAATAGCCTCAACTTCTATCACACCATACATTGTGGTAGATCCAGAAATTGTTGGATTAAAATGTCCCAAAGAATATGGTACATTCCCGTACGACGAATCGTTTTCAAATCCTTACAATTGTCACAAATACTACCGGTGCTTTATCCATCCAGGCGACACCAAAGTTTATATTGCATATGGAATATGTCGGGGTGACTTGGTGTGGGACAATACCCCTGTATTTCCTGAAGTATGGCCCGGATGTATTCGTCCGGAAGATTATGTCCAAAAATACGGGAAAAAATGTGAAGCTAAATCACTGCCCACCCCTACACCAACCCCTACTCCTAAACCTACCCCTGCCTATATCTATCCAATTATATGATTTCTTTTAATAAAATCTTAAGTTTAATCCACTGTAAAACTATTCAATTAGTTGAAGTTATTTTTATATACATTAGTTCATGTGTCGTGAAAGAGTATTATAACTTTGATATTAAGTTGAATGACACGAAATGTGACAAAATGTTAAATTCAATAGAAAGCAATGGAATGACGAAAGGCACAGGTTTTTGAACTTATTCTCAATTAACCATTGATTATCACTAACTGTGTCTTAGCTATATTAATAAAACTCACTCCATTATACAGCTTTAGCTTGGTAAGTAATTGTTATCCAGGTCCGGTTTCCTAACGAAAAGTGGTTTGTCTAATATTCGGTGGTAAAGTTTGCCGATATTGATAGCTT
>CAJPVJ010001359.1:1607-16750 GCA_905397405.1 Oppiella nova | reverse complement strand
GTTAAACTTATTAAATTAAAAGTTTATAATTCAAAATAATAAATAAAAAGATTTATTCATGATAAACAATTATAGTATTATACATGATAATTTATAATGTAAATTACCTGTATACACTAAAAAATGTAATGATTAATTAATACTATGAAATGTTTATATATCTCATTGAGGATGTTTATCATATAACATTATTTGTATTAAATGAATCATTCATTTATTTGTATTGCATTTCTCAATATAAATTAAGTTTGCACAATTATAAAAGTATAATAAAAACACAATAAAAATTATATACAGTAAATAAAATAAATCCTTCATAATACAAAACGATAAATGATAATAAAAATCCTTCATAACAAAACAAATAAAAGTGCTAGTCTAATTTATTATTTCAGTTTATTTACACAATATAAGGTTAATGATAAGTTATTTAGCTATAAAAACAGTTCACAACATAGCATAGTAAGTTATTTTTATCATATAAAGTTTAATAACTTTATAACATAAAAATGAATACTAAATATATTTTAACAGTCCTAGCTATTTTTGGTGTAGGTGCCGTGTTAGCCATACCCTGTACATTTGATGCCGAGTGTACAGTGAGCGGGGTCGTTCACAAATGCGTGTCGGGTCAGTGTGTACTGCATATACCGGGTCCTGTGGTACAGTGTTATCAAGATATCAATTGCTATTACTATGGTATTTACCAGCAGTGCCTAAATGGTAGGTGCGTGGCATCCAAAAATAAGCTATGCCTAAGTGACCAAGATTGCAAAAAGAACAAGCTCAATAAACGATGTAAAAATAATCATTGTGGTTTGTAGTTTTAATAAAAATAATTATTAATAATTTTATTAATAATAAAAGCAATGTAACGTAAAATATGATGTTAACCATACTTTTCAGAATTAAAATTGATTAATTTTAAATAATATTTTTTGTAATTTTTGTTAAATTTATCAAAATAAATTAGTATATTTTTAATAATAGTCTCAACAAGCACATTTACATTTACTTTATTATATAACTGCATTTTTATAATTTTTATGATTCGAATTGCCTGTCAAACCTTGTTTATGTAACTATGAATTCACTATAAATCAGATTAAATGAATGTAAAAATAATCCCAAATATATAATATTTTTACCTAAAATATCTTTCCACTGCTTTACTATACATTGTTAGAGTAAGATAAAAAAATCAACTTTTAGGTTGAAATATTTACTAATTAGTACTACAATAATGTTTGGTTATGATAGTGTCCTAAACTTTGTGATTATATCTAAAAATAATTTTTTTTACAAAGTTTCGAAAAGTTTTGTAAAATAATTAAATTATTACTGAACTTTTTTCCAATACGGAAAAGGGTTTAAAAACATCTGTGAGCATCGGTAGTAGGGTTGCCAAACCTCCTCCACTCTGGAGGATTCTCCACCAATCGGTTTGAAAGGAAGCGGTCCTCCAGAGGGGTTGTGGAGGAAAATGTAATGTTCTCCACAAGAATTTAGTTTAAATATTTAAAGATTTTAGTACTAATTATTATTTAATAAATTATTTAATGATTGAATTTGCTGTCTAGGTTAGAATTATAATTAATATTTTCATGTAATTTTGGAGGATGATAATTTTTAGAATCTATATGTTGGAGATTATAGAAACACAGTTTTAATTGTTTTTATAGAAAACGACTTCTAGTCCAGTCTGGCGTCCGAGCACTTGGTTGCTCCGGAGCGTCAAGTGTCTGGATGCCAGGCCTTCTGAGACCAATTCTGGACACGTCCTTTACACGACGTCACATTGAGCTGATCCATGAATGCGGACACAATGAATAACTCAGTGTATGATAACGACACTTTATTAATAACAACTAAATGTATGGTAAGATTACATGAGATGTGTGCTCTGTATGAGAGCTTAGAACAGACTAATTTTTTGGCATAGAGAAGCCATATCTTAAATAGCTATTATTGAGCTAATTGTGAGAATAGGTGAGAACATGTATGTCTGGAAGGTGTACGTGAGGTACACGTGCTGCTGATGACTCGTGTAGAGTATAGTCAAAGATAGGAGTATGTATTGATCGTTACTTAATAATTTGAAATTATCTCAAGAAAATCACTAAATACCAGATAAATTGATTAAAATTTATCAAGAATATTATTAAATCAAATATAAATAAAATTTTAATATATAAAATAATAATTTAATTTTTTTGTCCTCCAAATCTCCAAAAATGCCTAATTTTCCATTCTGTTCTCCAATCTCAAAAACAGTGTTGGCAACCCTAATCGGTATAGTAGTAGGTTGACGTGTAGCTTGAAAATCAAGTTTTCAAAAAGAATACTTCAAAATGAGGTCAACTTTTTTAATGATAATTTTTCTGGCCATAGTCTCATACTATGACCTAGCTAAAGTTGAAGCCTATGTTGCGTGCAAATATGATACTAAACCTGGCGAGGCTCGTAATTATAAAAACTCTGGCTGCCCCCAAAGCTATACCTGTGTGAGTAACAACTGTATTTGCAAGAATGAACCTTGCCTATGCCAGCATGGTGTCATAAACAATGGTTGCCTCGCTGGTTATGGTTGCCATGGTCAGTCGTGTCATCATCTATGCAAAAATGATGGCGAGTGCAAAAACTACGGGAACTATAAATATTGCGGGAATTATAGGTATGCCGGGAAAGGAGTATGTCTCGAAAAGAAATACGGACGCAAATGACCTCGGTACTAAATGAAAAAAATAATAATTACTAAAAATCTTGTTAAAATTTAAAACACTGTAATTATGTTTAAATTATGTTTAAATCAGATTAAAAATAACTATAACAAAAAAAAGAGTGTAAAATTCATTATAATTATACTTTTACATGCGTGTGCCGTGGTAGCTCAATATACCATGGCAAAATATTCATTGTAGTTTTCAGGTTTTGATAAAAATAATTATTAAAAATTAAAATACCGTAAAGCCATGGTAATTATTATGTTCACATTTTAAAAATTAAAATTATTTAATTTTAAATATTATTTTTTTGCTGTTTTTTGTTAGAGTTATCAAAATAAATTAGTTTATTTTTAGTAATATTCTCAACAAGTTCTTTTACATTTACTTTTTTATATAACTACAATTTTCATGAGTAATACAAATTATCTTGTTTACTGCTTGAATGAACATTTAACCTTAAAAGTTCAAAACAAATACTTCTACTCATATTATTGCAATCATTTAGTCATCGTATGATTTTATTGCTAATCATTTTAAATGTTCAACATCAACTAAATATAATTACAAACATTGTAATTTACAATTTTTCTAAATACTTATTTTACAAAATTTATATTACATTCATAATACGAATATTGCTTGGTAATTTAAAATTTTATAAAATTGTAAAACAAAATTTAAATTTGTAGTAAGCATGTTTATACATATCAGATTAACCTGTACTATATTAATTACACAATACATGTCTCATAGGTTACTATTACATATGGAATTTTTCTCACCGCTATTCACTTACGTAAACTGAACCCGGTACAAAAAATATCAGTATATAAGCGAGTTACACTAACCTCGTTAGCAACAGTAATAAAACTGCGATTATTTCACTATTTTACTCAAAAATATTTTATAACAAAAAACCTCAAGTCATGCCTAAAACCGCAACTCTGGTACTGTTGGTCAGCCTAATGGGAACGGCGTTCGCGATCCGGTGTACGTTCGACGCCGAGTGTACGGTCAGTGGGGTTGTGCACCAGTGCGTGAACGGCCAGTGCCAACTGGCCCCGGGCCCGGTAGTCGAGTGTTACCAGGATGTTAATTGCTACGCCTATGGCATATACTTCAAGTGCGAAAACGCCAAGTGCGTTCCCAGTGATCATAAAATATGCTTGTCCGATGCGGACTGTAAGAAAAATAAGCTACATAAGCACTGCAAGGAGAACCATTGTAAATTGTAATGTGTTGTATGTAATTACCCTGTTGTTGTTGATTTGAATTAAAATTTTATTTTTGATTTTTAATTTGTAAAATTTTTTTATTAAAATGTTTTAAATTGTATGCATTTCTGTAGTACTGTAATAACTACAGTAATAAATGATAATTATTATTGGTCCATGGTGCTCTGCTCACTTAATGCATCTGTAATTAATCAGGATCTAAATGATAGTCTAATTACACCAGGTAACCGCACGACACGAAAGGACGTTATGCTACCGGAGCTGAGTGTCGGCGAATGGGTCTACTTTAGAAATATGGGCGCCTATACATTGTACAACATCGGTGCCGAGTTTATGAAGTTTAAAGTGCCCAGGCAGTTTTTCTATGTGACGGACAGGGCTCGACATTTTATATACAATATGTCTAATAGGGACAGGATTTTGGCGATTTTGGCAACTGGTTTGACCCCGATTATACCCGTAATTAAGGGACCCGGTGCTAACAGTACTATTCCCGCGACTGTGGGCACCGTTACCAAAAGTACTTTTCAAACCGCTGTGGGAAACGGTATCAAGAATACTGTTCCCGAAATTTTGGGAGCCATTCCCGTTTTAACAGTACTATTAATTAAAAATAAATTCTTAATAAAGTTTTCTCAACATTATGAATTGCAAAACAACTTATATAAATATATATTTAGAAATGAATTATTTTTATTTATTTAATTCAAATGTAGATTATTAATATTTGTATCAAGGAAAATACATACATTTCATTCTTGCTAGACGTTTGATTTTAATTGTAGGCCATATTTATTAATTTATTTAGAAATGAATTATTTTTATTTATTTAATTCAAATGTAGATTATTAATATTTGTATCAAGGAAAATACATACATTTCATTCTTGCTAGACGTTTGATTTTAATTGTAGGCCATATTTATTAATTAATAATATTTAAAAGTATTTTTACTTTTTTGAACTGCAAATAATAGTACATTAGTATAAAACAAAAATAAATATTAATTATCTTGTACAAAAAATAATAATTAAATAATATAGTATGTTCAATTGGATGTATGGTATATAAAATAAGTTTATTATATTTTTTCTACGAAAAGGGATTAACTTATAAGCCATACGAGAGAGAGAGAGAGAGAGAGAGAGAGAGAGAGAGAATTAAAATAAAATATTGAAATGTTTAATAAACATTCACATACTAATAAATATTATCTAAATATTTAATATAATTTTCTTAAAACACCATGACGGGATAAATAAAATTATTGAAATTAAATTACCATAAATATATATATTAAACATAAATTTTAAATCATAATAAGCAAGATCATTATATTTATGTTCGAATTTTTCATTAACTTTTAAAAGATTCTGATTAAATATTTCTAATTCACGTCTCCAACGATACATAAGATTTGCTTCATTTATACGTAAAACACTAGATATTAAATATAATTCAATATTAATTTTGTTAAATTATATTCAATTACCTTACTCACATTTTATTTAAAAATTTCAAATTAATCCATGAATCTTTAGATATGGTAATCGCAACTGGGTTTATGGATATTATTGTATCAGGGTTAGTTGAGACATAATAATTTGTTACGTTGAATTTATGAAGTTTATATATTAATATATCTAGATCTGAGAGTACAGTAAACTTTTGAGCTTGGTCATGTAAATTATCAAATAATAAACTCTCGTCCAGTTTTAGATTCAAATCTTTGCAAACTGGTAAAACAAACAATATTAATAGGACTTTAGCCATGTCCGTATTAAAATAAAAATTTTATTTAATTATAATTGTAATTATTGTATGGTTCTGTTTAACCTTTTAACTTAAATTTTCAACAACAAGTTTAATTTGACCTAAATTTTGACCCATTATTAAATCATCAATTGTTTCCATTCGGTGTTCAATGGGTGATGATATGAATGAATAAATTGATGTCGAATAACACAACGATAGTACCAAGCTCATCATTGTCCACGTGATTAATACAATAGTCTTAGGTAATAATCCAGATATGTATGTGCTTTTTTGTAGGCCAATTACAATTACCTCCCAACATGGGTTATCACGGTAGATTTTAAATATAAAATTTATTGTTAATAAAGGCACTACAAGCAAGGTAATTGAGATTAATATGGATATCCAGATGAATGTGTCGAAAGGCTGTAATATATTATTAAAATGTGTTAAATAAGGCGCCGGCGATGAAAACGCTATGACCGCCATCTTGAAGGGGTGGCTGAAAGTGATGGCAGTGTTTCTGTCGTAAGTCATGGTTAGGGCTGATAGGTCTGCCTCCTATTTATTTTAATTTTAAAAAACTGTAAAATAATTTACTTTTGGAATTTTATAAAATACCTTGTTAACTATTTTCCCCATAATTCCGGACCAGGTGTTGTTTACAGGTTTTGAGCCAAACACTTGATTACAATAAATTATTTCTAGTGTCCGATTCAATATCTGGCTAACTGTTACCAGTAATTTCATTTCACTACCACCAATCAGTTTATAAATATTTTTGTCTGGGTAATGTTTAAGTGACATGAATGGCGGCATCTGATTAATGGGTCAGCAAGTTATTTTAGTACAAAACATATTAGCTAATATAAAGGTCAGTTTGCTTACATGATTAATGGCAACTTTAAGAATATTTGAATTTAACCCAGACATACTTAATAAAGTTCGTGTTATAATGAAAAATATATATTTTTAATTTGTTTATTTCTAATTTTTGTAAATCACTAATAACTAAATGGATAATTACAGTTTATTATGACGTTTATTAAGTGATCTTGCTAATAGGGTCGATAGTACTTATTAATTTTACGAAAACAAAATAATTAATCGTCTGTTAATTATTAAATCGATATAAAATAATGAATTAATTATGTTGTTCATATTACTGTACACTACTATTACTATTAAATTTTAATAAAAAAACTTTATTTTTTAAATTGTAGAAATATATTTTGAAGTTTGTTTATTAAAATTTAAATTATTAAAATTGATTACTGGTTTACTAGGCTAGTTAGGTTGTAGGTATTTATATCTACAAAATCTATAATTAATTAATTAAGTTTAATTAAAATAATTTTTTATTATAATACTAAGGTGCCATTTATACATTTGTACAACGTAATACTTTATTTTATATAGATGATTTGCACTTTTATCATCACATTATATTGCAATTACATTTATTATTGATTTATAGTTTCAAATTATAAAAAGACAAATCTAGTAAAATTTTTTAAATTATATTTTTTTTATTATATTTTTAATAATCATGATTACAGATTAAAACACGTATTTTTTCTAATTTTAAAAATTATAGCTTGATACAATAGTTAAATAAATTACTGTCCACAACACATAATTATACGTATTAGTCACCTATTTCAATGTTGACAGCAATTTCAATGTAATCCAATGATAGTGCAATTAATTGTATAATAATAAATTGTAATTGTTTAAATAACATATAAATTGCTTAAATATATCTTAAACACTATTTTCAGACCTTTGAAAAAATAAATACTTTCACACTAAATATTTAACTACTTTTTGAAATATGTATAAAATAATTATATTTCTAATAGTAACTAGTGCATTCATGGTTAACGTACACAGTGCTATACCATGCACATTTGATGCCGAGTGTATGGTGTATGGTTACCAGTATAAATGCATGTACGGCCAATGTCAGCTAGGTTACCAAGCGGGACCTCAAGTTCAATGTTATCAAGATGTCAACTGTTACACCAAGGGCATTTATTATAAATGCAAAAATAATACCTGTGTCCCATCAAGCAACAAGATTTGCTTGACTGACTCGGATTGTAAAAAGAACAAGCTCAATCGGTATTGCCGTAATAATCATTGTAACTGGTATAGATAAATTATTAGCTTATTTTAATATATTAATTTTTGTTTGTATGAATTAAATAGAATAATTTTGATATTATACAATAGAAGTAAATGTTTAATAATTAACATCAAAAAATTTTAATTTTATTATTAATATTATAAACAAAATACTAAATGTATATGAAATAAATATTTTACACAAACAAATATGTGTGATTTATGTAAAAGTCTGTAAATTTTAGATTTATGTGTGAAATAAAGTAATTTGTATAGACAGGTATAACCTGCATAGACGGCATAATTATTTTGGATATATGATATATTAGAAATATTAGATATATTAAAGTTTTAAATGTGGTGGTCAAAATCCGGACATGTTTGGAAAATTTAATTTACTTTATTTCAAATTACAACTAAGTGGTCATCTAAAAATCTTAAATTATACGACCTTTGACATGCTTTCAATCCCTATACTAATCAATTTCATGCCATTATCTTAACTATGTAAAATTTAAATTCAAAATGTTATCAAAACTTATTATATCTACGTGTTGGACACCGAGTATAATAATTTGTGTGATGTTATATTGTTTAGAGTTAAAGTACTGTGAATGTAGTTTAAATTTGTTTTACAATTATAAAATTTATAATATAATTTATATAATAGGTTATATAAAAATATGTTAATAACAATTAAATTAAAAATCATAAATAGAAATGCTTATAATTTTTAAAACAAATCTAAACGATATTCACTAACTCTAAACACTACAACAGTACACAAATCACGAATTATTATATATTGTACTGAATTATTTTGTTTTTTTCAACAAAACATGTGATACAAATGCTACAAAGTTTGTTCACTATTAATATATAATTATTAAATCTTTTTAAAAATTTAATATATAATCCGGTATTTATAACAATTAAAACCACTTTTCATTTAGTCTACAAATTGTTGCTCTCCATAGAAAAGTGAAATAGTTTTGAACGAAAGGAGATTATCTCTCTCTCTCTCTCTCTCTCTCTCTCACTCACTCACTCATTCACTCACTCACACACACACAAACATGTAGATTCTACTATTGTTCATCAAGTTAAATTAAAATGTATCTTGATTAATATGTATGAATGGTGGATAGTATATTGAGCCCCTGGCTCTGTTTCTATAAAATCTTCCATCTTTTTGTGAAGATTAATTGTACAGGGTCTAAAATTATTACATAAATAAAAATAAACTATTTGTGAAACCCCATTTAAATCAACTAATTGTTAATGTTTATAATTTAGTACATGTGACATAAAATGTACAAATGAAAAAGTTCAAATTTATTCAATTTATAATTACTGCATACTTTTAATACAAACTTTTTAAAAACATCATTACTTTGTTTATATTTTATGATTTTGAATTAAAGTTAATAATATTTAATCAAACATATTTTATTCATAACAAGTACATTGATATAATAAATAACATTTTTATTTCGCACATAACAATTTAATAAAAAAAAAAAACAAAATAGTTTTTTGTAATAAACCAAATTAGTTGGCTAAACAATAATTACACTGTTTACAAATATTTTTAAATGGCTTATTAAATAAAAATTAAACTTTTTATTATATGCAATGTTGTATTAATTAATATTGTAAAACAATTTTGTATTAATTAAAAATAATTTTAAAAACAACTTCCAAAATTTATTATTTAATTAATAGAAAATTATTTTTTAAATAAACATCTGTATAATCACTAAACGTGTAGATAAAATAAATTTAATAATTTTAAAAATAAAGTTTATTTATTCACTACACATACTTGACATTATATGAGCCGGTCGAAAAGTATCAAGGCCTTTAAATATTAAATAATTATGGCATTTCTTATTAGCTTGTTAATTGCAATTTTAATAGAATTAACATTTATAGTAATTAGCAACAAGCTCATTTGCCTTATCCATCATACTTTTAATCTCATCACAAGTCATAATGGGCTGACTAGTTGTAGTTGCCTGGGTTACCTGGGTAACTGTACTAAACAATGTTACAGTGGGTGGTAGGGTAGGTGGTGGTGTCGGGCCAGTGGATGATTCAGTGGGCACTGGGGTATCAGTGGTAGGCTTAACAGTAGGATCGGTAGACACTGTAGGTATAGTTGGTTCGGTAGGTTTTTCAGTGGGTACAGGGTATAGCTGTATATCATGCTCAATCTGATCAATGACACTTTGTAGTCTAGTACAGAGTTGTGTGACATCCTTGTCCGGTAGGTGTTCCTGTTTAAGTAGGTATAGCAGACCATCCATGTCATTCATAAGCTTAGCCCAGTGTTGTATTAATGGCTGATTTTTAACAGGGTCCAATTGTTTTAGAGTAGCTATGATGGTGGTTAGTGTTTGATCCAGTTCCTCCCCTTTCCGTATCAGCTCATCCCTGAGCTCATTGGCACCGGTAGCTTTAGGTTTAGTAAAAGCAATTAGTTAATTTTAAAAAATATTAGCTAGATCTTTTCATAATAAACAACAATGTTATGCACTCCCAAAAATTATTATAGTATTTAAATATATAAGTTTAAATTATTATTTAAATAAATGTTTACAGGTGTTTGTACTGTACTAGTATTAAAGTATTATTTTGTGATTGATATGTATTATAATTTGTAAAATAACAAATAATTGTATACTTACAAAATATCAACAATGAAATAAGTAAAACTTTTAAAGTGACCATTGTTTTAAGTAAATTAATTTGCTAAAATAATATTTTAATAAATGTAATTATGACAATAAATACTGCTCGTTATAATAAATTATTTGTTATATAAATTAGTATTGTGATTTATATATTGTTTAGGTAACCAGGACAAATAGTAGTATTAACATAAACAATTATACCAGTATGTTTCTTAAGAAACTATAGATAATTTACAGTATAAATAAATATTAATTGCATATTAATCTAATTGTGTAGGCTGAATAGGATATTATAAATTTTAATTTGTTTTTGATAATCTATCATGTTTATAATAATAATGTTTATGTTTGCCGACTGAATACTAAAGTTAATTTTAGATTAATGTTAATTAAAATTTTAATTTAATTTAATTTAAAGCATTTGCGAAATGTTTAGTTGCCCAGTTTAATTAATTTGTTATTGTTAAATTCAATTATATATTTAAAATTTTTAATAATTAACATTATCTTATATTTTAATAATGTACTTTTTATTTAATTGCATTTACAAATCATTAACAAATTAATGAATAAATATTTCATAACTAAAATAAAATACACTTATAATTAATAAAATGTTTATATAATACTAGTGTGTATAACAAAACAAAATAATAAAATTAAAATTTATTATTAATATTTAAATTAAATAGTTTTAAATTAAATTAAAATTAGAATTTATAATAGTATTGTAGTATTGCCTTATATAGTATCCAGATACATTTAAACAAATTAATACTACTGTATAGTATTAAGTAAGTGTAGCATTTCTAATTAGATCCTCAATCAAAGTCTCCATAGGCTTAACATCAACCGTAATATCCGTAATGTCTTTCCAATAGGTGTCCACACTTTTAGCAATTTGTTGCAAACGTTGCGAGGTTTTCATCAGCTTATTAGCCTCGGTATATCTACCATGGTCATTCAACTTGGTCACAGCAGCATCGGCTTGGGGTTTTAGATCCCTGGCCTTATCCATCATACCCTGTATCTCATCACATGGTACAATAGGCTGACCTGTAGTCCCATGAGTCACCTGGGTAACTGTGCTCAGGGTAGATATAGTGTGCGGTAAGGTTGAGGGTGGTGTTGGGCCAGTGGGTGATTCAGTGGGCACTGGGGCATCAGTAGTAGGCTTTACAGTAGGATCAGTAGCTTTGGTGTGTATAGTAGGTATGGTAGGTTTTTCAGTAGGTACAGGGTATAGTTGCATATCATGTTCAATCTGAGCAATGACACCCTGTAGTTTAATACATATTTGTGTGACATCCTTGTCCGGTAGGTGTTCCTGTTTAAGTAAATATAGTAGGCCGTCCATGTCGTTCATAAGCTTAGCCCAGTGTTGTATTAATGGGAGATTTTTAACAGGGTCCATTCGTTTTAGAGTAGCTATGATGGTGGTTAGTGTTTGATCCAGTTCCTCCCCTTTCCGTAACAGCTCATCCCTGAGCTCATTGGCACCGGTAGCTTAAGATTTAAAAAAATTTTAAAAATCTAATTTAATTTTATATTTATAACACATTACTGAACACAATACCCAGTTGAATTTACAATATTGTTATTTTAATGTATTACTAGTAATTTAAATAACTATTTACAACTTGTATAGTATGAAAAACATTAAGGTAATGATTATCAAGCAAATTATTTGTAATATTATTTGATTTGTAAATAATTATAATTAATAATTGTATACTTACAAATTAGTAATAATGAAATAATTAAAAACTTTAAAGTAAGCATGGTATTAAATTAAATATTAAGCTTAAATGTGATTTTAATAAAAAGTCTAAATTATTTTTACACTTAATATAAAAATAATAAATGTTTTAAAAATAAAATTAGACTGGTTTTGATATGTGACTTATATATTGCTTATGTAACCAGGGCAAATAAAGTACTAACATAAACATTTATAAACTATATTTCTTAAGTAATAATAGATAATTAACATTACAAATAAATATTAATTGCATTTTTATCTAATTGTGTGGGCAGTCATAATTTGATATTATAATAATATTAAAATATTATTATTTGTTCAAGATAATTATTAAAGTTTTGTTTATTATTAAAGTGTTATTATTGTTGTTTAAAAAAATTAAAAATAATATTTAAACATTTATAAAATATAAAAGTTTATAAAACACATTATAAAATGTTTTGCTATATGCTTATATTGACAATTATTAATTATATACATTTAATTAACTTGTCTAAAACATATTGGTTATAAAAAATAGACACATAGTTAAAATTAATTACTGTGTACTAGTTTAGTATAAAAATTACATTACAAAACACTGTACCATGGCTAATAATAAGCTATTTTGTAGTGTCATTGTATTGTGTATAACCTTGTTGATTATGGATCAAGTAGTTGAACCCGTTTATGGTGGGCCAGACTATGTACCAGTAAATGTACCATGTAAAAATGACGCAAAGTGCCAGGCTTACAATTCAGATACCCGTAAATACAAATGCCTACGCGATACAAAAAAATGTGGTGAAATTACTGACTATGACTAACCCTGATACTAATAAAGTTATGATAATAAAAAGTACATTTAATGTTATTGATTTATTTGAAACTACTTTGTCTGTATAATTAACTTTAAAAACATTTTTTATGAATTTGTAATAAACTTTTTTGAACTAAACTTTGTTACTTTATTTTATAACTTTTTAATACTAATTAAATTACCGTGTATACTTCAACTCTATTACTTTCATTTAAGATAATTAACACTATAAAACAATACCCGGGTCACAAATTAAAGTAGAGTTTATATATATACCTGTACATTTTGATTACTTATAAGTCTCACAATTACTAGTACTGTATAACAAAATATTAATATTAATAATAAAAATAAAACTTAAATTTTAAACTCTAAAAGTATTTTTAAAAATCCCTAAATGTTTATATTATAATAAAATTAAAGTAGACACACAAACTGGCTCATTTTCTAATTGGTTTATTTATTTCAAAAATTTATAAATTGACAATTGATACACAAATAGCAATCAATGTGTTTTCATTCAAATAGCATTTCAACGCTATTGTAGTTTCAAAAAATAAATCTTAATTAGTGGTAGACTTGCAACTGATTACAGCCTCCTCGCCCACCGCTGACATGACAGTTACCTGTGTATAGAGAAACAAAAGTAAACAAGGTTATAGTAAACACCACAATTTACAGTACATTAGGTGACAGTTAATAGTGAGAAAAGTTTATTTAAACTCTACTTTCAGTAGATTTTGGTATTAAAACATTCATTAGTGAGCAGTGTTTGTGTAGACCTTTGACTACTATGTCTATACATTAGCCTCATATGAGGTCAACTAAAATGAAAAGTATATTAAACTTCGCTTTTTAATGACTGTAACTACTGTTTATCATTATAAGTGTCTTTGGAAACCGGAGTTTAATGTGCTTTTTGTGGTCATATATATATATATATATATGTAGAGAGAGAGAGAGAGAGAGAGAGGAGAGAAAGAGAGGAGAGAAAGAGAGAGAGCTATGACATACAAAAATAGAGTTCTCATCCTGGTTGTCAAACTCCTCCTGAATCTTGTCGCCCAACTCGCCCTCCGGGAGCTTCAAGTCCTGACGGGTGTCCCCCTTGTCGTTCATGAGACTGATATACCCGTCCGACTGGATGTCAATGAGCTGTGGATATCACATAGAAATAGTTAGCTAGCTAATTGCATTGTGTACAGTATGTGTATCACAAACACACTGACCTGGTACTCAATGCGGCTCACGTTAGGCACGTCTATGTTATGGGTCGACGGACACAGATCCTCGTACTTCTTATTGGTGAATATGTCGATGCCCACCAAGTGAACCTGGTCATATAGGTAATCATAATTAATAAAACAATACACAATAAGGCAATACAGGTAATAGTAGTGCTATACATCATTCATGGTAACATGCATTAACCGCTCACTGCAATAAGGGCCTATCTACAATAGTATACTGGTACGTAATGCGCCCCTATTGCAACCAGCGTGTTTTTTTAATCAAAAAATGTGTGTACGTGTACTGGTACAATGAATTAATTAAATTCATCTAGCTTACCTTGGCGTGTCCATGCTTGCCGGTCTTGGACGTTGACATCTCGACCACCTTACAGGGCCGGGCCTTAATCATAACGAAGCCATTCTTGCGTAACGCCGAGCACTGCACGGGATAGGTAGCCGAGGCACCGGACCCACCACCCCCGTGATACTCATCGTCTCCATCGCCCTCCATGTCTACTGTAATATATAGATCGGGATGAGTTAGTGGTCACACAACAAATATTAGGTACCTGTAAACTCAAGTTTGGCTCAAAAGTGGTTTTTGAAAACACAAAAGTGATTGTGATTTACGCTATGAATGCTCAGCAAAATGACACCATTGATGGCTGGCTATGGAGGTATGGCTATGTGAATGTGTGGGTACATGTGCTATCTAATAGTAGTGTAGTTATTAGCAACCTAGATAATAACTGGTTTTTAGTGAGTATTGTGTATGCGCGTGCACACAAATTACGTGCACTTTTTTATGTACA
>CAJPVJ010001358.1:0-16753 GCA_905397405.1 Oppiella nova | reverse complement strand
AATATGTTATCTAACCTGTTTGTTTTAAATGTCAAATAATTAAAAAATTCTTTTCCTAGTTGATTATAAAGCTTCAGCTTATGAGCTAAATGTTTCATATTTTGTGTGTGTTTTAACGAATATAGCAGTTTTATTCACAATTCTTTAACCATTTGAATAATTTTTATAAAATCTTTTAAATTTTGATTACAGTTTTGATTCAAAATTTACATTGTATTGTGTGAATATAAAATCCATTATAAAATATATTTTAAAACCCTAAAATGTGGGACAACAAACTTCTGTTTTTGTTGCATATTAAGTTGACTTCAAAATTCATAAAATACTAGTGATAGACGTGTAGCAGTTATATAGAGTATGTTATGATATGATATGATTTATAAGCCATAAAATAATTTAAGTTATATTACACTACCGTATAATTTATGTAGATTTTATGTCTTAACGTATATTTTTATGCGAAAAACAGTTGAAACGGAAGATAAAAAGGAAGACATAAGTGAAGATCAAAATATGCTTCGGATTAGAAAATCTCAGGACTTGAACGAAGTGTCCACTTGTTTTAGCCATACCATACCATTCACTTACATTTATAATCATCACAAATATTTGTTAAAGATTTGTCACCTGATTATAATATATCATTTATTTTCATAATAAATGGTGTTAATACTATTATTAAGTTTAATTTGATAAAACTGTGATTTTCTTATACTGTACATTACATAATGTTCTGTATAAACAAGAAAAATTGAAAAATTATTGTTATATTTGTGTGCGAAATAAACGGTGATATGTTTTTCAGTAAGTGATCCATTATATTGTTTGTTTTCAATGATAAATTCTGGTATTTTTAAGAATTCAAAAAATAATTCTGATTTATTTCACACGAATATAAATTCAAAGTTGAAAAGATTTTTTTGAATTTTTCAATAATTTTTCATTTCATATAAATTTGATATAAAGCGACAGTCAGTTAGTCTTCATTTCAAATCTGATAATAAGAGTTACTTTTATAATACAATCTTTGCTCGAAAACAAGAAATATTTCAAATTTTGAATCTAAAATCATATTAAACTTAATATGAATTAATGTATTTATGTATTTCAAACTTCCAGTTTTGCAAGAATTTCTCAATTTATTAGAATTAATTCTTTATAATTAGATTTATTTTTATTTACTAGCTTAGTCGTGAAATTAGTCAAAACAAATCTCTACATTGTTCAAATACTAAAATTAATTTTTTATATTAACTTTCGCCGCATATATGATATTCAAACTAAAATATATAGATTTTATGGTTTATCCTAATTTTTATTTGACTTAAATAACTAAGTTAATACAATGTTACTAATCGATTATTTATATGACAAAATAAGTTTGAATTGATTTCTAGAAAATTGCTTAGCTTAGTAAATATAATATTTGTATAACTATTCAAGAATTCTGGTTAAATAGTGGAGAGAGAGAGAGAGAGAGAGAGAGAGACGATGTTAGCCCTCTATAAATACGGAAGGATATTAAGGGAAGTACAGTATAAATGATCCGTTAATACAATGAAAAGAAGTTGTGTGGAGATTGACTGTTATCTGAGGCCATCTGAACACAAGAGATAACTTATAATTTATTGTGTGAAGGCGTTTGTGAAATATGTAGATTCACTCAATTATATGCTCAAATACTATAGTTTTGGCCATACCTTTGGCCAACACTCTCAGCAAACAGTCCATTAATGTTATTATCATTTGGTTATTGATTTCTGTATTCACTATAAATCAAAAATGATTTCATTTGTTTCGTTCGTTCGTTAGGACTCCAAAGCCATGTCTCGAAACATATTTTTTGAAACAAGTTTTTCATCTCTGAGTTCATGAGTTCAGACCTGAAAAAGCATTTCAACAAATATTATTATATATACTGTATTAATATTATTTCACATTAAAACCATTAATGCGCCAACAAATTCAACAACTTATTAATGAAGCATTTATTAATTATTTATTTCCAAAGTCAATCAAACTTCACATTTTTCCAAGTGCTCCCAAATAACCATTTTATTATATTTTTAACATTTACAGTATTTAGAATATTCAACAAACACCCTGTTACAGTATTAGATAACAATAAATAATATGAATTTGACTTTTATTAAAATTAAATAATAATATAAGGATTGGTCTAAGATTTTTAAGTTTGATTGCAATGATTGTCTAATACAGTACATAATCTAAAATTTAAATCAAAATCATTAAAAAATAGTATTTTATAATCTTTTTTGCTTGAATTCTGTACAATATATTGTTTACGTGAAGTGAAAATTATATAACAAAATACCAGTGTCTCAACCCTCACATCTATTTTTCTATTTTGTGTGCAGTTATGCCGGTGTTTAGCATATTATTTTGGCCTCAATTTTACATTTTCCATAATATTTATATTTTGCCCAATTGTGAAATATCAGTTTTCAAAATCAGCCATGATCATATTTTGTATAAAATGTTATTACGAATACAACAATAATATCGAAACAATGTTTTCGATAACTTTGTGGTTATATTTATTGAAGATTAAAACTGAACACAAGGTTTTGTTTGATTTATATAATAATACAATACATTTTTATATATCTAATATGTTTTTAAAATATTTTGTTGATTTGATAAATTTTTCAATAAAAACTCAAATGTTGAACATAAATCAATTGATTAAAGTTATAGTTCAATAGACGCTACAATCAATTCAATAATTGTCATTTTTAAAATGATGTCAATTTGAGAATACCTTTAATATTTTATTTGATAATAGTCAAATGAGAAAATTTAAATTTAATCAAATATAAATGCTTTTATAAAAATTTCAAATACAATCCATATACTAATTTTAAAATTAGCCAAAGTATATGGTCGACAGATAAGCCTACAATATATTTTCAAAGTAAATACCATTCACTTTGGAAACTAATTTACGAAAATAATAGACTTTTCACACTATGGATGAAGTGATCAGCGGTTTTGATATATGAAGCGAAACAAAATAAAAACATTATTTTGATATCTCATACGAAATGAAATTCTAGTGCTGTTCTGCAATTTAATGCCATTTAATGTTATAAACGACTAAACACTCAATTTCTACAATTTGAACATTCAGTAAAACTAATCAGTGAAATGAAATTAAATGACAAATATTTGTTTATTTGGGAAATGTGTGAATATAATAGGAAATGTGTCCAATCATTGGCGTTTGCAAACTAAATATTCACAATCTATAGACGACTTGAATCTCGATTCCAAGTCATGATTTGGGGAAGTTTTCCACAAAAGAGCCATTCATTGCGAATTAATTCAGTTTTCATTTGCTAGACAAACGAAAATTAGTCCGTTTTTGTAGTGATTACTAAATATTTATATAAAACAGTATTAATAGTTATTTAATAAACAGTAATAAATTGTTGAGTTTTATCGGAAACTCAAATAAACTAATTCTGCGATTCCACTGATAATAACATATTTCGTTGAGTCTCTCGTGAAGGGCATCACAAATATGTTATAAAACATAACTTTTCTTTACATAACTCCACTTTATTTAGTAATAAAGCATTTCAATTATTTATGGCGTGTAAGACAATTGCTTTGTTTGGCTATAGTTTAGACAAATTCAAGTGTTTCCCATAATTTATTGCTTACAACTGTTTTTAATTCATTAAGTTGAACGTTGGCAAAAAAATCTGAAAAACAGTTGATTTCAATAAATATACAACACTTTTATTTGCTATAATTTGTGCGAATTATTTGTTTGGATCGAAACGATAATATGGTTTATGATTGCAGACACATCTCTGTGCCCGTCGTCCCGGAGTGGCAACGATTGCGAGCATTTGAAGCATTCAATTGAAAGCAGCGATTGTTTGGCTGAGAATAATGTGCGAAATGAATGTGTTTTGTTGAATGCGAGCAATCAAACAGAAAGTTCATTGCAATCGCCAACTATTGGCGGAACGGAATCCAAATCACACATCGATTCCAAAGACTCAAACAATCAACAAAAAGATATCGTAATTGAAAGTTGCGTTAATCGACAGACTCTGATCACTGGCGACGACAATATAATTGACGGCAATTGTAATGAAATAATAAGCGAGGAATCAATCGCTGAGAACACAGAGAATACTCGTTGTCAGCAATACATCGATGAAAGTGAGTATTGAATTGATTTTGATCGCAACTTATTATGCTTTTAGAGTTGATTTGAAAAGACAATACAAGACAACACTATTTATCAAACACATATCAATTATCACTTTTCAATACATTATATAAACTCGTTTTCATTAATCAATTTATTTCCCATTCAACGAATATTTTCTGATAAAATTGGTATTTCTTTACAAAGACTTAACAAAACTTATTTTGAGATAACATTTCAATGACTTATTGTCAATAGAAAATGGTTTTAGGCTTAATATCTCAATACATTTTATCGATACGTTCACAAAAATTTATCTAATTAATCAATATTTAATTAAACTATATTTTATTAGAACAAGCAAAAAATCCAATTATTTTGTAAATATTTGTTTTGTACTTAACTTTTTAATTTAATAATTAATTTGTATGATATACCCCAATGCTGTATACGGTTCAATATTATATAATAATACAAGCTTGTCAGTTGTCAATCAAAACCTATTCATATTATTATCTTATTTCAAATAAATTTGAGTAAAATTGAGCTTGCACATTAGTCGAAGCAATACATGCATTATGAATCATACTTTTGAATAAATTCTTTAATAATTTTTGTTATATTGTAAATAAAATAGTTTGATTGACAGGATTTGAGTTAATGAGATATATTTCAAAAGTGTATTTTTCATTTCAACTAGAATTGTACAGTATTAGTAACCCAATACAGTATGTTTTTATTCATATTTCCAAACTTCAATATGTTTGGTATATTAAATGTGTCATTTAAAACATAATACATTATAGTTAATAGTAGATGAAATGTCAAAAGGAATTCATCGATACCTGTATATATTTGTTAGTCTTTAGTGTAAACACATATTAAGTGCTTATTATATTAGAGAGACAAAAAAATGGGAATTAATTCTGGAGACAAAAATATTCAATAATTGTATAATTGAATAAATTTATTTATTTATTCTTATATGAATTGTGGAATTTACCGTAAAGATATTTCATAATATGTTATCTAACCTGTTTGTTTTAAATGTCAAATAATTAAAAAATTCTTTTCCTAGTTGATTATAAAGCTTCAGCTTATGAGCTAAATGTTTCATATTTTGTGTGTGTTTTAACGAATATAGCAATTTTATTCACAATTCTTTAACTATTTTAATAATTTTTATAAAATCTTTTAAATTTTGATTACAGTTTTGATTCAAAATTTACATTGTATTGTGTGATTATAAAATCCATTATAAAATGTATTTTAAAACCCTAAAATGTGGGACAACAAACTTCTGTTTTTGTTTGCATATTAAGTTGACTTCAAAATTCATAAAATACTAGTGATAGACGTGTAGCAGTTATATAGTCTATGTTATGATATGATATGATTTATAAGCCATAAAATAATTTAAGTTATATTACACTACCGTATAATTTATGTAGATTTGATGTCTTAACGTATATTTTTATGCGAAAAACAGTTGAAACGGAAGATAAAAAGGAAGACATAAGTGAAGATCAAAATATGCTTCGGATTAGAAAATCTCAGGACTTGAACGAAGTGTCCACTTGTTTGCCACCAACTTATGCGAGACAACCGCCTGATGGACGAGAAATACCATTAAATTGCATTGATTTGCAATCAAACAATGCTTTCAATTCTAAGATTAGTTCGCTTTCATGCGATTTGTACGGTTCGGTGTCAGTTCACGAGGACTCCGGGGTTTTCATAGACACCGACACTCCCAGTCCGGAGTTGGACTTCAATACAGCGCATACACGGGGAGGCGGAGGGCCGGGTGTGGCCGTCACGCGAATCAAATACAAGTTGAATGCAGACAACTCGGACGCCGACACAGGTATCACATCTCTGTCTTCAGACTCGATGGATGAGTTGGATTCGTGTCCTTCGCCTAACTTTAAGCTGAAGCGACAGATATTAGATAAAAGTCGAAATCCTTCGTCTGATTTCCTGTCGGAAACGGCAACGAATGGACTGACGAACAATGGGACGAATAATTCAAATAAATCTTCTGAGGCATCAAAGAGTATCAAAGACAGGATTGCAATGTTTGATAACCAACGCAATGACAATCCAGAAGATGTGGAAGAAAACCACATAAAAGATAATCTGAAAGAGTTATCAAACAATAACACAAATCTAAGGTCTGAGCGACCGCTTAATTATGAGTTGCCATCACTTAATGGATTAAAGTCTGGAAGTGTTTCGACATCTGATGTCTCAGAACTAAATGCCGACAAACAGTACAAAGAGAGGAGTAATGACTCGCAGAATGTTTTTAATACAAAAACCTCTTTTATTCATAAGAAGTCATCGTCTCTTTCGCTTACATCTGATAATATCCAACAAAATACTACAGCCGTTCAATATAGCGGTCATTTGCAGCCCTCTTATCTCCGATACTCTAGTTTGGGATCTTCTAACGAATCGACACTTAATGCCAATTCTGGATATTCAGGAATCGGAGTTCACAAACCATTACTCAATGGAAACCTTTTGTCATCGATTCTGGAAACCAGAAAACAAAACGCTTCTAAACTGAAGGGTTTAATCATTCCTGACATTCCGACCACAACTCAGCCGGCAGTTAGCAAAACACTGCCCACAATATTCAGCAACACTTCCACCAGTTCTCTGCTTTTGACGGCCAAACCAGAAGAAGTGAGTTCTTTGACAACAAAGACTCCAAACCAGTCGCAAAGCCAGCCAAACATCTCATCAAACTTTGCAACACAAAGACAATCGCTTCTGTCAGAGCCGTGGAATGCAGACAACGCTTCTATACCTAAATATTCGCCGGCATTCAAGCGCCGACAGCTGGAACTGCCCCGCTCTCTGTCACTGCTCAACAACGCTAACAATGTCTCTCAAGACACCACCGACTCATTCACTGGAGGCTTTAATCGTTGCAATTCAATGACTACAATGGCTTCAACTGATCCACAGTTTCAGTTCTCTCTATCTCATAGCAAACCAGTCATACCTTTAATGCCTGAGACAGCCATTGGTTCGCCAAATATTGATGGCGTCAGCAATACAACGAAGCCATCACTTGAGGAACAGTTAGCTCTTAGTTTTAATGACTCGTACAGACATTCAGCGATTCAACGCCGATATTCAGCCGATGTTTTCAATTATAATAATTCCCTGAAGTATTCATTAGAAAAAAGATCGTCGACCGACTCATCACTGAATGGCTATAAGACTACACTAAATGCAATGACAACTGAGAGAAACCCTCTTCAAAATAACAAAACATATAATTCTATGAATTTTTTGGATAATAAGACGAAACCAATTCTTGCAGAGAAGAAGAGCTCAACAAATAATGGTTTAGATAATGAATATCCGATCCATAGGAATGTCTTGAGTTACAATCTAATGAAAACCCAAATCCTGAATTCAAACAATAAGTTTGAAAACAGTTATCCGATTACAAAGAATTTCATGACATCTGAATATAGCGACGACGACTCATCCACTATAAGCCATAAAACATCAGAGGATTCTTCGGTAAGAGCTGATGATTCCGCTTCTGACACAACATCTGATTCAATGGATCAGACTTTTGGTTCAGAGCTCTCGAGGCCTAAAGTGTTGGGAACACAGCTCACGGTTTTGAGGAATACTAATGAATCGGAGAATATAGTGGTCAAAAACGACAGTAACTCGGAATCCATTAAGAATTTCAGAGCTCTCGCAGAGAAATGGGAGCAAAGAAGTGGTTCAGAGAATGTGGTCAACAATAGACAGAGCGTTGCGCCACCACTTCCTCCTAAGCCAAACGCTGCGGCGCCCCGAATGCCACCATCTCTTATGCCAAGAGTTATGAAACCGATTCCAAATCCTGACCCTGAAGTCCATAAGATATTAGATACGAGTGTCGGTTCAAATGTTTTACAAGAAATCAAACAAATGGAAACAACCCTTAAAGAGATGGAACTAAACAACGACTTTGAATCTCCGAAATCATCGATGGGTATGAGATCTGACTCTTTATCATCTGATAGTTCAGACAACTCGTCGAAGAATTCAGTGGCGTCCAGGTCTAGGAGTGTGAGCGATATCTGCAAAGTATTCGAAACCAATGGAACCGACACTTCTTCAATCAAATCAAATAAGAGTAATTCAAACTCAAGTTTGAATTCAATCAAAACCATTACAAACAATGATAACAAAGCGATAACTGATGGCGAGACTGAGACACCTAAAGTCGAAACAAATGGCGTAAAAGAGATAATTTTGAGTGAAGATAAGAGCTGTAATGACACCAACGCTGATATTGATAAAAGTAAAGCCAAATATTCTGATGAAAAAGTGGTCATTTGGGATAAAAGTCACGATATTGACGAACCAGTTATGGATAATCATCAGAGGATGTCATCGATGGACTCCTTAGCCAGTGATTCCGGTGCCAGCAGTTCGGGTACAGCTGTTCGATCTCTTGGACAGCGAACGAGTTCTGCATCTAATTTACGAGATTCACAATACGGATCGGTCTCATCCCTGGCCTCCTCCACGAGTATTATATCGCCCCAAGAGTTACAGCAACTGATAGATGAGGCGAATCACTCGTTGGAGTCAAATGACATCAATAACCATAACATTCAAGTCGTTGTTCTTCACCGCGAATACAAATCGAGTGGAAGTATTGGTATAACTCTTGCCGGAGGTTCAGACTGTGAGACCAAAGAAATAACTGTAAGATTACTATATTATAAATAAATAACTTATTGAGTGATTCAAACAAATTGTATAACTTTTAGGTCCATCGAGTAATCAATGGAAGTCTCACTGATAGGGACGGGAGGATAAAGAAAGGCGATCGCATTCTTTCCATTAATGGTTGGTTTCAATTAATTTCAGCTCAAAATGTATTGAATACTAAAACAAATGACATTTTTAGGCAAAATCTTGAAAGGAGTGACACATAAGGAGGCACTGGATATAATGAAGGCTCCCCGTCCCGAAGTGGTGATTGTCTTGTCGAGAGTCAACCCAAACATATCCTCTGAGAATGGATTCCATTCACGACAGAGTAGTTCCGATTTGAATGACTCGACGAATGGGAACTCATTCCACAGCTATAACGACGATATCATATCATCGACTCATTTGTCTTCAATTAAAGATTTAGAGAACAATTGTGACATAAATTACAAAATACTTCGCGCAGAGCTTCAAAAAGACGTGGCTGGGCTGGGATTCATATTAGAGGGCGGAAAGGATTCACCCCTCGGAGACCGACCCCTTGCCATCAAAAGGATATTCAGAGGCAAGTCTTAAGAGAATTCATTTAAAGGTTTATTATATAAAACTAAAACATATTATGATATACAGGAGGGCCGGCCGACAAAGAGGGAACTCTAGCTTCTGGTGATGAAGTGATAACAGTTAACGACCACTCGGTGTCTAATATGACGAGGACTGAGGCCTGGAATTTCCTCAAGAAGTTGCCCGAAGGACATGTCGTTTTAGTTATCAAGAGGAAAAAGTATTAATAAATTGAAGATAAACTGGATGTCATGAACTACCGGTCCTGTCGTTGAGTTATTATTCCTAATATTTATACCGGTATTCAATGCATAGAATAGTTTACAAAATAAAGGAAACTGTGATAACTCTAATGAAATCACAATAACTTATTTTCATTTACTTGAATACAAAAAAGGGTTATAAAAGTGAATATTTATTAATTATAGAAATAACTCAATATTTATAAGGAGTATAAATATGAACTTATTATATATTTCGGTGATGACATTGAGTGCACTATATTTGACTAAATTGTATTTATTTGAATGTCAACCAAATGAAAATATAAATTATATAATTAATATAAAAAGTCATTTATATTATGAGTTAACAAATATCGTAACGTATTCAAAACTGATTTATTGAACAAAATATAATTATAAATTATATTTAATAATTAATGAAATCAATTGTTATACAACTTTATTAACTGTAAATCATTTTTAATGACAAATTAGTTAATAATTGTTGTAATGTTTTAATTTCAGGTTTATTTAATATCTATTTTTATACATTTTATTATCAAACACTTTCATCCGCTCTTTCTATAAAACTTTTAAATTATTAATATATTTGATTATAAGTTGTTTATAATTATATAATTACGATTAATATATATGTTTTCATTTATAATAATCTAAATTAATGTGAAAATAGTTAACTTTTTACTGAAATCTTAGTTTTTAAATGTTTGAATTTAAGTTTAAAATAGGTTTGAGTTTTTACCAGGACTTCAATGTCTGATTTGTTAAATCATTTAAAATATATAATTATTTGCAATATGCAACTCAAACAAACATTTTTGTTCATAAATGGGAATTACAAATGGTTTTAATTTCATATTTTCTCATTATCATAGACTAAATCCATTCATTATTATTATATTTCAAACAAATTATAATAATATAAATTAAACCAATCGTCGACAACTTTTTGTAAATTATAAAAATTAATAAAAATATATATATTTATCGCTTACCATGGTGCAATTATTCTAACTTTAAATCACGATATACCCACTGATTGTGTAAATCTAATGCACTGTTAAATGCATTAATATTATAAGGCATTCATTATAACCACATCTGTATTCATGAAATTCATGAATGAATGCATTTATAGCATAAACCTGTAGTAAACAACAGACTGACAGTCAGTTGTCATTAGATTTATGAATGAATTAAAAAGTTTTTGTTGACATTTGTATGAATCACATGATAATAGTGTGATACAAGTGATGGTCATCTGTGAGCTGTTGTTGCGATACTTTATTGTCTGTAAGCCATGGATGTGATGGATGTGATTCAGTTGATAACAGTAGAACCCATAGCCTTCCTCTACATGTTTGCCATATTTGGTGAATACACGTGCGCTCAAGACTTGCTGTTTGTCAACAATTGTGTCCAATATCTGGACACAAATGAGTGTCTCATCGACAAGAATGTCAAAAGTGATGCATTGATTGCCATTGAGTCGCAAACGAGTCAACAACTGGTCTTTTATAACGCAATCCTCGCCATCACATCCATCTTCAGCTCATTCATCAGTGGCTCTTACGGTGACTCTTATGGACGAGTGGTTCCGCTATCAGTTCCGCCACTCCTCTCATTCATCGCTCAAATTGTTTTAATAATCTCTTCGTTGCGATTGAGTCCATACCATAACATAGTATCACTGATAATAGTGTGCGGCCTCTTGGGTGGTGTGTCCGGCGGTTCCCCCAGTTTTTTGGCCAATTGTTTCGGTTTTATTTCAGACAAAAGCCAATCAAAGCAAAGGACCCGACGTTTAGTTATATTAGAGGCCAATATCTTTTGNGCCATTGAGTCGCAAACGAGTCAACAACTGGTCTTTTATAACGCAATCCTCGCCATCACATCCATCTTCAGCTCATTCATCAGTGGCTCTTACGGTGACTCTTATGGACGAGTGGTTCCGCTATCAGTTCCGCCACTCCTCTCATTCATCGCTCAAATTGTTTTAATAATCTCTTCGTTGCGATTGAGTCCATACCATAACATAGTATCACTGATCATATTGTGCGGCCTCTTGGGTGGTGTGTCCGGCGGTTCCCCCAGTTTTTTGGCCAATTGTTTCGGTTTTATTTCAGACAAAAGCCAATCAAAGCAAAGGACCCGACGTTTAGTTATATTAGAGGCCAATATCTTTTGCGGCGCTTTTATGGGCTCTTTAGTCACTGGTCTTATGCTCAACACATTTACCACTTATGGATATATCATATGTTTTATCATTTATGCAACCATTCATTCATTTATATTAGTTTACAATGCAATGAGATTACGGTTTGTTGAGTCACATGATGCGCAAAGTGGAGGAATAGTGGACACATTTGGTGCCAAAAGTTTACTCATTATGTTTGCAAATGTCATTCAAACTGTATTCAAGAGAAGACCAGCGAATAATCGCAAACTTATATCACTATTGATTGTGAGCTTTATTTTAGTCACTTATGGCACCGAAGTGTTGACGAGTCTATTATTTCTGTACGTCCGGAATGAACCGCTAGTATGGGACACATCGATGTATGCCTTTTATAGTGGCCTTAAGTCCGGTGCCACAGGTCTGGCCCTCTGTCTCCTACCTGTGGCTCAATACTATATGTTAAGCAATATATGTGACACTAGTATCGCAATGATTGGCGTATTGTCGCGAACTTTGGGCCTAATATTAATCGGTTTTGCGACCAATTCTTACGCAATGTTTTCGTCGATCATTGTCTTGACATTCAGTGAATACCCGTTGCCTGCGATCCGATCGTTGCTCTCAAAACTGGTCGATCACAACGAAAGGGGAAAAATATTCGCATTTCTCACACTCTTTCATAACTTATGTACCCTTTCGGGCGGAATAGTCTTTCCAATCATTTACAAGAATGCAATCAATACTAACAACTATTCAGGCATTTGTTTTCAAATAACCGCTGCCTTGCAAATCATCGCAATCTCTATATTCATGTAATCAAACATTTATTCAAAAGTAGAACTTTGTAGTAATGATTATGTATTGATTTTATAGTTATATTCGCTCTCAACTCAAAACTTCACACCTCATGCCAACAGCCAATGAATCAAATGTCTATTCGGAGGCAAACAGTATCTTAGCTGAAGATAATGCCGGCGATAATGAGAACAGAGATCTAATATTATAGCCAAGAGATCCCATGAAATTAGTTTTATTTGTATTTCATTTGATAAATTTGTTGATAATCTCAATAACTTATGACTCGGAACCGCATAAATATTCAAAAATGTCATCAAATGGTTGTTAGACATGAAAGTCGGGATAATTGATATAAAAAACAGATCGAAATGACATTCAAGTGATTCTTCAATTAATTAATACTAAATTAATTCTAATATCATATCAGCTATTGATTGGTTTGCGAGTCATTCCTCTTCTTCTTCCTGGCGTTTTGCGACTCATTCTCGTTGTCTTCGTTGGTCTCTCTCTTCTTGAGGGCCTTCTTCTTATCCCACTGTTGGTGAAGATAACGCAATAAGATATTTGTCTTTTCCGTGGTTATGACTATTCATACAAAACAATGAGTCAATCAATGGATCCCAAACTCTGTACAATGGATGGCATACTTTGTTCCGACGGGTGATCCTTTGTGGGCAGATATACGGATGGCTTCTTAGAGGACGAGTTGCGACAGCCCTCCGCCTGGAATCGACTGAAATTCATTTCGTCGAAAACCGGTAATCCTTTCAGATATTCAGGCGTCGACTGCAAAGACATTTTGCCATCAGTTATGAGTCAATCAATGAGTCATTCAAACGAATGTGTCTTTTATTTATGACTGCTTTCGCCAATCATTTGTTAAATTAATTTTTGCAAACATTTAATTCATTTAATTATAAATCGATTGAAATATAAGACAAGAAAATAAGTAATAAATGAAACCATTATTTGGTCTAAAGTTGAGTCCAAATGGCGTCCAATTTGTTATCAGTGTTTGTCTATTGATTACAACACTTCTCACTCTTGTATTCAATGTATGGATTGATTGCTTCAATATATGGATCACAAACACCACGAGTGATGCGAAAGGGATGGCAATTGATGTGAATTAAGTGATCAATGCTTTCAATTGAGCACTAATTACACGCAAACATCAAACCATTGATGAGTGGATCGCAAGTCTGTGCAGACCTTTAAATGTAAGCAATGAGTGACAGACCCTTCAAATGCACACAACTTGCCATACATTAGACGTAAACAAACCACAGAGACATCTGACATGACATCAAGTACTCGCTGTATATCGCAAACGAAACACANACTCATTATCGCAAACATTAACTTATTGTACTTTAATTAATGTAAAATTAATTGTTAAATAAATAGACATTTTTGAATGCAATGAATAACTGAGTACTGAATCGTTTGGTTCACTATTTTATTGATAAGTACTGTATATTCGGTATAAAGACATTCGGCGATCAAATGACACAAATTCATTCATCAATTCAAAGGAATTTACAGTCAATTGGAAAATATTTACACAAATATATACTAAATCGTGTCTAAACTTATGTCCATTACTCACAATCACTTCAATACATATTAATATACTGTATATAGCATTCATTTAGTTGTGTTTATGTTTTACAACATATTTTCGGTTAAATGTGAAATCAATGGCTAAATATTTTGGACATAAAATGGGTGTTTGTTTTGTAAAACATGCTTAACAACGAGTGATTATTAGCTGTATTTGCAATCAAATACTACACACCAAAGGGCTTTCATTTATTATTATTATTTCAATTAACGTTTAACATAACAAAAACACTTGAAATAAAAACTATAAATAAAAGTGACTTTTCGTTTGCGGAAATAAAACTTGATTTTCAATATTGATAAGTATTTTTCAACAGAAAAAACTTAATATAAAAGTGAGTTTTCAATGAAATAAAACTGAATAAAACTTAAGAATCGCGTTAAAAAACATCGAAACATAAAACAGTTGAGCCGTAAAACTGTACAAAAAGAGGTGAAAATAAAATTCAAGTTTCGGTAATGACTTTGGCGTCCAATCCGTGACCGGAAGGGCGACCCACGAGTGTGGCTGTTATGGGGCGCCGGACACCAGTTTGCTCTGCACGTGGATCGACGTCTTCCTGTTGGCCAAGCAGTCGGGCGTAGGGATGGTGTCACCCGTGGGTATGGGAGTCGGTATGGATGGCTCCGGGATGTGAACGGCCGACAGCTTGGACTCAGGCAAGCGTTTCGATGTCTTTGCGGCCGCTTTCGCCATATTATAATCGCCGGAATCAAAGAACTTTTGCTGTGAAGACAACAAATAAAACACTCGTTAATTGATGTCACAAATGACACGAAGATCTCATCAATTCGGACCCCCTTTTGAAGTCGCTTCTGAAGAAACTGAGGGCCGGGTCTCTGGACGTGTGGGTACTTCGCCCTCAGCTTCTCCTCCTCTTCCTTCTCCTCTTTGGTCGACATATTCGTCACATTCTGTCACCAATTGATTGAATAGATCATGAGATGTGTGTTCAATGGTATGACAAACACTTACAATAGGATCAGTTGCCTCTTGAGATGACATGCTTTGCGATAATCTTAGAAATAATTAGTGATAAATATATGATTGCCTTTGAATCCAACAATAAATACAAGAAATGTTGCGATTATCTCGACATTCACTCAATTGATGGCAAACTCAGTGACAATTGATGTCTCTTTTGATGGCAATTGCGATACAATTGACTCAATGTTTGGTTTTGTTCATTAAAACCACAATTATTTGTATCAATCGATGGGCTTATCGTTCACTTCATTACAAGTCTATTGTAAACCAAATAAATATCGCATTTAAAGGGGTTTTCTCTACATTACCATCACATCCACTATAGCTCTCTCTCTCTCCCTCTCTCTCTCTCCCAACACTTGCTTTATATCGCAAAGAATATTAAAACTGATAAATGTATCCGAGTATATTTAATGATGATTAATGTTTAATACTATAGTAATGTATTATATTAGTGCTATTTTACATTATTTTAAACAAAATTCATTTATCAAAAGCAGAATAAATGACTGAATGAAGAATTGTATGCATTCAACACATTAGACCACTGAACGTATTGTATACTTTCTATATAATGTATTCGTGATAATAATTTTACTATCTATTAATACTGTACTACTTTTCTGTGATACTATATTGAAAATTCTTATTATATTAGATATCGACGTAAAATTGAATGAATAGTCTCTCCAACTTTAAAATATAAATCTAACAAATTTCTTATGTGCTTATAAATCAATAGCAATTTTCAAATTCAATTTATTAGTAAACTTTTAAGAACTTGATACTAATTGATCTAGCATAGGCTGTGTCAGTATGATTACGGGATTGAGTTACCAATGGTTAATTTGATAAAGTTAATTATTAAATAGAAATTTATATTAAAATACTATTTAGATAAATTAATACAGTAATATTTAAATCCTACATCTAGATTTAGAGTTAACATTAAATTTAATTTTTGTTTTATTCTTTACAAATAAATTATAAGAATAACAAGTAATATTTGTTATAAATCATAACTTAAAATGTAGATTTAAATATACTTATTAATGAAAAACAATTATAAAAATTATTATTTAAATTGTTTTTAAAAAGTGTCCAAGTTTAAGAAATCTCCCAATATTTGTGATATTTGTCACTTTCACGTAATGGCAAAGTTTTTACTCTATGAATATACATTATCAATAAATTCTTAATTAAAATGAGTGTAATAAAAATAACCCACATCATTTTGTAGATAACTGTTACCGTATGAAATGCTTCGATGGATAGGATGTCATAGAATATTCTGTAGAGAATGTGTGTTTCGTTTGCGATATACAGCGAGTACTTGATGTCATGTCAGATGTCTCTGTGGTTTGTTTACGTCTAATGTATGGCAAGTTGTGTGCATTTGAAGGGTCTGTCACTCATTGCTTACATTTAAA
>CAJPVJ010001357.1:0-16755 GCA_905397405.1 Oppiella nova | reverse complement strand
CTTTCTGTTAAATCCTTTCACTTCGTCTTTGAAAGTCTGATCCAATACTGCGATCCTATTCCTCATTCGTTTGAAGTAGTTTTCCCTCCAAAAGAGATATAAATACCACTTCTTTGCGGTTTCCAATTCATTGATATCCACTTCCACACCATTCTTATCTTTACGAAGAATATCAGACACAATGTCTGTGAAGCAGATGAAAGACAATCGCTTTTTGCTTAAGTTTGTCAAATCAAACACATTATTCCCTTCAGACAACCACTCGAGGACTGGATTATTATGATTATTGTATCGGGAATTGAAGTACTCAATGAACTTCCTATTCATTGGTCTAATATCGGGTGCGATTTGTTCGTAATCAACAATATATAGGAAACTCAGTCTTATTTTGTCCAATAACTCCTCCATTTCCCCTTTAATACCGTTTATTCTGCCGTAATATCGGTTTAGTTTGGAGCGCGCATTCAACACAATAGGGTTGCCTTTAATGGGAAATGCATTGTCCAGTGATTCTAGTTCTGGATTCTTTCGTAGGGAACGGTATCTCTCCTTGATTTCTCTCAATTTATAATTATCAAGCGCTTCGCTATCGGATTTGCCACCAATTCGGACCACATTTTGGCTAAACTTGAGGATTCCTTCGAGGAATTGGTCCAAAGCGTGGTTTTTAAAGCAGACAATAAGAATGGGTCGCCGATCGGCACTTGGATTCCACACCTTTTCGTTGTCTAACAAACACTTGACAATCTTCAGGCCTACGAATGTCTTTCCAGTGCCGGGCGGGCCCTGTATTACAGCGAACTCTTTGGTCAACGCGTGATAATAGGCCTCAAACTGTTGGCCGTCGAAAATGGATGCCTTCTTCGCCACAGACTTGTGCTCAGCGTTTAACAGCTGTACAGATGATAATGGGTTCGGCTTATGGTCCGTGTGTTGATCCACTTGCGAGATGTCGGGTGCGATACACGACATGTCATAACAGGAGTCGGGGTTCAGATAAGGAGGAGCTCTGAGATTCCTAATGAGATGAACAATATATCTGTTGAACGGAAAGTGTGGACTCATTTTCTGAAGTCCTGACAACGAGTGAGTGATTCCCTCGAAGTAAGTCAAGGACTCGATTGCAATGTATTTAGTGTTTGGACTCAATATGAATGTGAAGAAGTCTTCGCACTCATTGTCATCCAAATCGACTTTAAGACAAAAATCCCAAATCGTTTGCTTCGACTTCGAGTCCTTGTAATTGAGTCGACTCTTGAAGACGACCCCAAATATGAGAGAACTCTCGAACCTATCGGACGACAGACACAGAAGCGATCCATCCATCAGTCGCTGGCAGTCCTGAAGACATCATTCAATGATAAGACAAACAAAACTTATTGAAAAGTAAGGATAAGTGAAGACTTACCGCCAAATCAACGTTTTCTAACGACTGGTAATCAAAGGTAAACCTCAGAAGAGGTCCGTGTCTTCTGTCCACACATTCCTCACTCCAATCGGACACGAGTTTCACTTTGAAGTAGACGTTGGACTGGATGTCGGTGTCGTTGTCGACCACTTCCTTCAGTGTCTTCAGATGCCTTCCCCTCTCGTCCTTAGGTATTGACGACAACTTCCGCCGCAATCGTTGGACATCATCGACGAGCGGACGGACCAACTCTTCGCGCAATAAATCAAATTGTGTTTTGAGATAATGGTTGGAGTCTTCGTAGGAGGTGTCGATCAGATTGGGTGACAATTCGGGACATACTTTACGTTGGATGTCATCCGCAGTCGTATGGATTGTAGTCCTGCGAAACGATTCATCTCTTCCGTGGTATCCATTCATCGCACTTGAGGTCAGACAATGAGATAATGAATGAGTTTTGTTGAAAATATCACAGTTTTGTGACTTGTTTTAAGTTTTAAAAACATATTTTTCATCATAAAAAGTGCAATCAATTCAAACATAAACATAGTTTACGTCTCAATAAATGTCTATATTTTAAGCCCCTTTTCGTTACGAAAGCATTGAAATGAATGCAAAATAAATGATTGATTAAAACGTTAATTATAGCGATTTAAGCGTAATTTTAATTATTTATTTACAGTTAGTTTTCGTAATTATCAGATACCTATAACGTAACTATAGTGTGAACTAGGTAACGTAACTAGGTAACTATAGTGTGATTCATCATAACGTTGTTATCATTACTAACGTAAACTCTATTTAAAATTTACCCAAAATTTGTTGGAAAAGTTTGTGTCCAAAATGGATGTCTTAATTGTAATTAAATTCATACAATAATTGTTATAACAGTAAATAGACTAATATTTTGAGACAATACAGTATGAGCACAGGTATGATAGGCACTACAGAATAATCAAATAGTATTATAATGACTGCTCAACTGTATTACGGAATTTGATATCATAGTCAACTCAAAGACAGGAAATACAGAATAAAAAGCAATTTATCAAGCAAGTTTAATATTTCATAAATACCACGTCTAATATTTATGATTAATAAATGGCACGTATAGTATAGTATAGTATAGTATAGTATAGTATATTCACTAAAGAGTCTTAAGTTAAGGCTACATATCGATAGGACTATCGTAAGGGTGGGGTATGTGTGGGCTCACCAAAGTGTGATCAATTGATTAGATAATTGAATCAATTGAGCTTGTTTAGTCTTCCTAAAAAATAATGTTTATTCAATTCTCTAGCTTTGTTTATAGATCACATTCATTTTGAATATTATGTGCTAGATTATTTATAAATTCAAAATGACCCTTGACATACACCTGATGCTGTGATCCTAGTTTAAAAGATTTATTTTTCAAAGCTTTAAGTTTTGCGTGAATAAAAATTAATGATTTATTTATTGTGTTCACAAAAACAGGTGTATATTTCGCATAAGGTTTGCACTCAAAATACTTGATTCATAAAAAAAATTTTAGCTAAAAATGCAATTGATTACGTATTTTACATCATGTAATTTTTTCTGTACTTATTCCTATGCCTTCAGATTCTTATGTATTATTATTATAAAAGTAATCAATTCTTATGTTATTCATATTGACGACAATATGATTTATTTAAATAACTTTTTTAGACTATAACGAATGCACTTATTTAAATGTATTGTCCCGTTGATTAATTCATTAGACCGCATTGCTTGTAAATATGTTTTGTACTCAGAAATACGTAATATAAATATAGATTTTTGTTGATATTTAAGTATATTTGAGAACAGAAATAATTAGTTTTTAATTTTCTTTAACTTATAAATAGAAATGCATTAATTGAAAATTGGTTTCAGATATTTTCCAAATGAATTTCATAGTAAAAACTAATTATCGAAACAATAGTGTTATTTATTAGACCAGAATATTCTTATAGAAAACGTAGAGTATATAAGAAATTGTTTTCTTTAATAATTACTTATTTATTAGTTGAGTATCAGCTCTATAAGTATTATCATAATTTTGTTGAGGAATACATATTTATAGTCAAATATATTAAATATTAATTGTATTTAATAGGAAAACATGTTTTACTAAATAATTTATAGGATTAAATACCACCGAAACTCAGACTCCACGCAAATCCAGTTAAATCCATATTCAATATCTGAGAAGTAGTTAAGAGATTATATCCAGAATATTGTGTAACCAATAATTTGAACCTGTGGGTTTTGAACTGTTTATAAACTCAAACAACTGTTAAAATTCTTAATTTTAAATTTTATTTTCTAACGATTCTGTGAAATATAATAATAAGTGAATCCATATTCAAACAGAATCTTTAATAATAAGTTACACTTTAGAGTAAGTAAAGGTATATTTTAAAGTTATATAAATTTTAAAGTATACAAAGTATTACAAAAGTATTAAAACTTTTATTTATATTGAAATCAACAGAAAATGAATGACTTAATGAAAGTATTGCTCGCATTTGTGGTGTTTATTGTGATCCAAGTCTCCAAACAAGAAGAAGACTCACAACTCATTCAAACGTATTCTCAATGCATTCGGTGTCAAGAGATGGACAGACAATGCGCGGCCATTATGACGGACAAGAGGTCAGACACGGGAACCTTAAGGATGTCCAACAGGTTCGGTAAGAGAGACGCCGAGACCCTGCGTATGTCCAACAGGTTTGGCAAACGAGACGCCGAGACTCTGCGGATGTCCAACAGATTCGGCAAACGAGACACTCCTGAGACCCTCAGAATGTCCAACAGATTCGGTAAGAGAGACACCGAAACACTCCGGATGTCCAACCGATTCGGCAAAAGAAATGGTGAGATATTTGACGAGAGTTTGGGTCAAAACAGGAATCCCATCGACTCATAGAGTATGAGGTTTTTGTCAATTCAACTAATTTTGATTTTATCACAAAATACTCAATAAAATAATATTAATTACTGATATATAATTGAATATGATTTGTATAATTGAAAATTTTCTATTAAATTGAAAGTTGAGTTCAAATAAGACATAATTAATAAAATTGTTTTATATAATGATTATGTAATAAATAAAAACCCATAAAAATCAAACTCAATGTAAAAATTTTAACAAAATATAAGAATGAAATGTAAATTTTAAATAATAATTATTATTATGTTTTATTATTATATTAGTAAATAAATCAAATAAAATATGAATTTATGCCAAAAATTTTATTTATGTTTGCTAAGAGTAAAGGATATTTGATAAGGTATCAGGTATATTTCAACAAACTTCCCCGAAAGATAAGCATTTATTTAAATATGTGACCATTAAATTGAAAATTCATTTTATCCATTAAACTCTTATGATTTATAAATCTTGTGAGCTATAAATTTATAGTAATTAATAAATCTCTGATAACAACAGCCTACCCAAAAATGTTTATGCTTTTATGCCCTTGATATGATATACTGTAGCATTCAAATGTACACAACTTTTAGTGATTAATCCAGGTATGAATTTATGCGGACATATAATAAACTGTTAATAATTTAAAATATAGAAATTTTGCACATACAGTATAATACGGGAGAAAAATTAAATTAATAATAACAAAAATATTACTTTACAAAATAAGTTTTTTAATTGATTATGGCATTTACGTAATTCTCAGGAACATCTCAGAAATACTTATGAATTTTATGATACTTTAATATAGACAACAGTCTCAGATTTGACGGAGGTGTTATAAATTATACTATTGTACCATTAAATCATAGTATGAGTCATTATTTTATTGACTACTTTATATTTAAAGCTAATAGAAATAATGCACATATTGATAGCTTATAACCAAATGTAAGTATTACAATTTCTGTAAGTATTCACTGCTTTGGTTCATTACTATCCAGCAAAAAAAATCCTTGAATTTCACAGAAATCTGTTTTTTGGCAAAAATAAAATTTTGAAAAAATCCCTACAATTATATCATATATAACATAAGAGTCAAAAGCATATATGATATAATAAAATAAAAAATATTTTATTAGGAATTCCAACAGCGAGACGACACATACAAATGCATACAAATTATATAATTTTTTCAAAAATGTTATTTAGATTACAAATTATATTGCATATGATATAACAGAAATACATTAAATATTGACCCAAAACACAAAAATTTCTGTTATTTTCACTATTGTGTAGATATTTAGTTCACAGACTAGTATAATAGAGACTATCGATAAAACAATAACATTTGCCTATAGTTTTTGATACAAAAAAGGCAATTGTTTTTGCCATATTATGCCCATTGTGTCGAGCCTTTAGTTTCCTTTTATTTATTATAGCATAAAATTTAAAATTTATTGAAAATATAATATTTGCTTTTATGGAGCCCTTTGAGACGGCAATTGTGTGGCAGATATGATAAACCCATATCTGATGCCATAAACTGTAAAGTGTTTCTAATTTTTGTGCGAAAATTGTTTGACTCTATTTTGACTCTATTTTCGAGATTTATTATAATAATTATCTTTTGAATAGCGAATGAAATATCAAAAGAAATAAAAACAAGATTTTTTATTTCACCCTTAAATATATCGTCAGAACTTATTTTTTATTGAACATAAAAACTTTTTTATTTAATTTTTCCATTTGCTCACCTGTTGGATATATAACTTTTTCAAACAAATAGAAATTAATATTCACAGATATTTTTAAATAAATTTTTTGATAGCTAAATAAAGTGAATAAACTTATATTTGTTTTGTTACTGAAGCAACAGTATTTAAGTTTTGATAATTAATAAACCCTTTGCCTTATATTATAAAGGGCTGAAGGGTACCAAAATTTAAATTATAATGACGCTATTAATAAATAATAGTTTTATAATAATCGTTTTGACAATAAATATTTACCACGTATTGGCTGCATATCAATACCCGGCTGTAAGGCGAGACACTTCAGATGCGGTCTCTCAGGACTTTTTTGGCACAATTGTAAGTAACATTAGTTTATTACTCTGGCTAATAATTTAAATTTATTCATTAATATTTTCTGTAATAAATTATTATTAATAATAAAATAAGTTTTTGTGCTTATACTTAAAATTAAATAAATCATAAAAAGTACATAAAATTGTGTGCAATATTAAAAATAGGTACAGGATCCTTATCGATGGCTAGAAGATCCTAATAGTGATGAGACCAAGAAATTTGTGACTGATCAAAACAGCTTAACTAAACCATATCTTGAGACTAATAAATACAGAACTGAAATAACCAAAAAGTAAACAAATATTAATAATTAATTGATTAAGAACATAATAATGTTAATTCAAACTAATTTTTAATTTTTAATTTATTTGTTAGTTTCAATGATCTCTATAATTATCCGAAATATGGAATTCCGTCGAAAAAAGGCTCAAAATATTACTATTCAATGAATAGTGGTCTCCAGAACCAGAATATCTTATATTCTGTGGATTCAATTCAGTCTACAGAAGACCCGAAATTGTTTTTAGACCCAAATTTGTTGAGCACTGATGGGACGACATCTCTTCAATTCACTTCATTCTCAAAAGACGGCAAATACTGCGCTTATGGTATAAGTAAAGGGGGGTCTGATTGGATCATAATTAAGGTTAAAAACACGGAGACGCTGGAAGATTTGCCTGATGAACTCAAAAAAGTCAAATTCTCGTCTACTTCATGGTCTCACGACAACTTGGGATTCTTTTATGCGGTATTTAGTCATACATTCAAAAGTCTTATATTCAAAAATCACATTAAATAGCAATACGATGAGTACGATGGCACTGGTGAGGGCACGGATCCTATTTCACCTAAAAACCAGAAACTTTATTACCACAAACTCAATACCGAACAAACCAATGATATAATGGTCACTAAATTTGATGATAAACCCGATTGGCTCATGTACTTCAATGGATTGCCTAAACTTAAACACTAATTATTAAACATTTGTATTATGTTTTCAATTTAGAGGGACACCAGTTGTGAGCGACGATGGAAAGTATGTGCATATCTTCCCACAGGAAGGGACGTCGACCAGCGCCTGGTATTTCTCGAAGTTGGAGACACCGGTGACCGCGGAGTTGACCTTCACGGCCGTCAAAGACAAACCCGACGGTGAATACTATTACGTGACCAGTGATGACAACCTGGTTTACTTACGAACCAATAAGAATGCACAAAGGTTCAGGATCGTTCGCGTAGATCTTAACAACCCTGCTGAGGTAACTCATGAGTAAAATTGATTTTTTTCTATCTTGAAAATAACGAGTCGATTGCATGTTTGCAGACTAATTGGGCGCAAATACTTCCGGAGCACGACATCAATGTGTTGAACGAAGCGGTGGCCGTTAATAATGACTATTTGGCGGTCATTTACATGCGAGATGTCGTCCATATCATCGAAATGCATAATCTAAAGGATGGCAAATATCTGTGGGATATCGACACTCCCATCGGCACCGTTAGCGGTGTGAGCGGTGATCGCGACGGAAAGGAATTGTTTTATAAAATGACTTCATTTCTCAATCCGGGAATTATATACAGATATGACTTCAACACTAACCCCAATACTATTAGTGTATGATTACTTGATGTTATTTTGTAGCTTATTTTAAGAAGTATTTACGATTTATTTTCATGCGAAATAGGTTTTTAAAACTTCAGTGGTTTCAGGTTTAGATACAAATGAATTCGAGACAAATCAGGTATTTTTCACGAGCAAAGATGGCAAAGTTAAGATTCCCATGTTTTTGGTTCATAGAAGGGTATGTTCTGCAAACAAATAATTATTATTTGCATTAAATGACATGACATAACATAAAGAATATCAAACTGGACGGCTCTAACCCCACTTTGTTATACGCTTACGGAGGTTTCAATATAAACATTGAGCCCGGATTTGATCCATTGGGCACTTTCTTCATTAAGTACTTGAATGGAGTCTATGCTGTGGCCAACATTAGAGGGGGCGGGTATGTTTGCACGCAATATTACCTAGTTAAATGTTTGGCTATTTAACTAAATGTACTAATAGGGAATATGGTGAGAGTTGGCATGAGGGGGGTATGTTACTCAACAAACAAAATGTTTTCGATGACTTCGCCTCTGCCGCCGAGTACTTGATTAATAAGAAGTACACCCAAAGGGACAGGTATTACAATGACAATCAACCGAATTGATAGGCGTTTATTAAAATTATGATTTGCAACACAGACTAACAATCAACGGCCGATCAAATGGTGGACTATTAGTAGGCGCTGTCAGTAATCAACGGCCGGATATCATTGGGTGCTCGTTGGCTAATGTCGGGTCAGTTTTGAAAATTACTTTTCATGAATAATACATTTGATGACAATTGCATAAAAAGTCGATTAAGATATACTCACATAAATCATTTTGAATTCTAAAACATTTTTCTATAGTAAAGAAATTTAACTTTAAAAATATAAAACCATTTGACAAAAAAATGCTTAATTGAAATACCCTTCCAGTGTGATGGATATGCTTCGGTTCCCACTGTTCACCATAGGGTGGGCGTGGATGGAAGAGTACGGCGACCCCCAGAATAATAAGGATCACTTTGAATACATCTATAAGTATGAGAGAAACACTACTCACCTGTGTTTATGACCTCTAACTTAGATTTTAAAATGACTTTATTTCAACGATAGATACTCTCCATTGCATGCAATACCGTCTACAGCCACACAATATCCCGCAATGCTTGTCTTGACCGGTATTTGCATTAATTATAACTATTATTAACTATTAATTATAACAATTATCATGATGGTCGTGTATTAATCAATAACAATTATGTTTCATTTGCATACAAAAGCTGATCACGACGATCGTGTAGTGCCGGCTCATTCATACAAGTTTGCCGCTGAACTTCAGTACCAATTGGGAGCTAAGTTACCGGACACACCACTCATGATAAGAGTGGACACCAACTCTGGTCACGGAGCAGGAAAACCAATTTCCAAATGGGTTCATAACTTTATTATACTCTTTACATACTCGTTATAATAGGTTCACTTTAATGATCATATATTTTGTGTTATTCCAGATCGAAGAATATACAGATATCGTGTCATTCATATTGAATTCATTGCAAATTGATTATAACATCCAAAGCAATGTTATTAAAAGAAATATTCTGGCTAAATATTTCGGTCGAAAAGTATAATTTACAGAAAATAATGTCAGATAATAATTCTTATCGCAATTCAAGCTATTATTTATTGTTTTGTGATTTATTTTAGTGCCTTTTTAAATGTTTATTATTTACTGTAGTAGATTATATGAAACCAAAAATAAATTATAGTAATTTAACATAATATTCAATAATAAAGTAATACATTTATATTTTTAAAAATAAAATTTCATATTTAATTTCGTATTGAAAAATTTCATATAAATTATGATTGTAATATATAAATTACAATAAATACAAATGTAAAAGCAATTACAGGTAAGAGTATGTGTAAAGTCACCACAAATTAACAATAAATTTAGGAATCTGCAAATAGGTCCTTGTTCACATTACCCTTGATACTTAGGAAAATTAGAAATCCTTGACAATGAATGCTACAATAGTGGGAATTTTCAACACAAATGTACATCTGAGTGCAATGAATGTGACTTGTACAATTGTATTACATAATCACTATTATATAACTCATCAAACAATAGCTCACAAACTATGCATCAAAACAGTGGATTGAATGCAATATTGACGGCAATTGGTGTGAAACCCAGTGCTAAGCAATGCATTCAAAGTGAGCGCATAAATGCCCATAACTTGCAGTCTTAAGGCTGACGTCAGCCCTTCACTACTGTTACGTAAAACTTGTTTTGAATTTTCGTCCAAAATCGCGATCAAAACCAACAATTTATAGCCTATTATCAGATGAGATACCCGCACCAAATGTATGGCTATATTTCACATCAATTACTACTATTGATGACTAAATTAATACCCATTTAAATGCATTAATAAGTGCTTAATAACTGACTATTATTATGCTTGTAATGTATTGAACAGTGTTTTACAGACAAGTGTTTACAACAAATCATTTTCTCCACACTTGTGTTCACTACATATCATTCAGTAGTCTATTATCGCGTTGTAATGAAATTAAAAGTTTTATTTTTATGCCATTAATATAAATATAATGTTTTAATTGATGCCTGCGTTCAGTACATACAGTGAGACGTGTGAAGCAATTAGCGATAAAAACATTACATTTCCTCAAATTATTTATGTATTTGTCATATGTTTTCACAAATACTGCACTCAATCACTGTATTTACCAATGAATTGATTATTTATTTAATATATTTTAATACCAATTATCTGTGAGATTATGATCGCATTTATAACCACCGATTGAACGCTTAATATATGAATGAAATTCACAAACAATGAGTGAATCGTCGCTAAGAAGCCATTCAAGACTATGGACGCAATCCGTGGTATCCCTGCTGTTAGTGGTCGTCATAATTATGATCGCCTTCGCGACCATCGTGTCCTCATTTCAACTAAACGGTGGTCAACCCCTCTATGACCCCAACAACCCTGACATCCAGATCCTCGCGGACACCAACTTCACTCAAGAGGTGTACGAGTCTGCCATGAACTCGGGACGCATACAACTGATCCAGTTTTACAACAGTTGGTGCGGACACTGCATATCATTCGCGCCCACATTCAAAGAGATGGCCAAACAGTTGCACCACTGGAGGCACGTGTTGGCCATCCGTGTGGTGGACTGCGCTCAAGACATGAACACCAAGTTATGCCGGCATATGGACATCAATGTCTACCCGACGCTCAAACTCTACTGGTTTAGCCCCAAACCCGATGATAAGGGCAATGAACTCCAGGGTATTTGCACTCATTAGCACTCATTGACACCATTGGAACCATTGGATTGGTTTGCATTTGTCTTTAATTATTGTATTCATGTCTTAACAGCCGATGAAAGGACATCGGAAGGCCTACAGAAAGGTGTCATCAAATGGATTACAGACAATTGGGTGAAAGGAGTGCCCCGTCAATGGCCAGACTTGATGCCCGTGTCTGCCCTCTCCAAAGACCTATTCATCAAATTACTTCCCATTGAAAAAGGCATTCCTGTGGTTGTGGTGGTCGAGGAGGAGAAGTCGTTTGTGGGCCAAGAGGTTTGACTTTTAGTTATTTGATCGCTAATTACAGAAGTATTAACACAATATTTGCAGATAATTCTCGACATGAGTGCATACCAGTCATCTGTCACTGTATTACGAATGCTGGACACCAGTGAAGCACTTCTGAATCAAATACTTCCCAAAACTATAAAGAGCTATAAATTACCGATTTTGCTGACCATTGATAACACGGACTATTCGTTTAAAATTTTCCAAACGTGAGACCAATTTCTCTAAATTAGTGAAGAAGTGGTTTATATATCTGTGAATTCATTTGAATGATAGGCCCGACGACTATCCTGTGAAGGAAATCCGCGAACAATACGTCAAACGAATCAAATCACAGTTTGTCTCCCATTCCCTCCTGAATAGCGAACAAAACGGACAATACGTGCAACAGATAGCGCCCAACAAACAGCCCGAGGACTCATCGGTGGCTAAAGTGATGAATAGCATCGAGGGTCCGAAGACTGGCCAACGGATCCATATGTCTGACCTGAATAACGCTCTGAGATATTCACTGTTCAAAGAAGTGGCGCTCAAAAGGAAACTCAATTCAACTCAAATCAATGCTCTCAAGAATTACTTATCAGTACTGGAGCTCCACTTCCCCTTTCAGACCAACAAAATGTTGACTTTTGTTAAATACCTCAACGAATGGCTCTCCAAGAAGAAGGCGGGCGTTGATGTGGACGTCGAGGACATGTTGACCACAATGAAGATATACGAAGAGTATTACCACTTCCCGGAGATGAAGCCGTGGAAGGGCTGCGCGGGTAGTGATGGCAAATACCGGGGCTACCCGTGCTCTATGTGGACACTGTTTCACACGCTGACTGTCAGCGAATACAAGAATACTCTGCGATCACAGAAGTGGTCGACACTTCATTCGGTGTTGTATTCAATGAGAGATTACATAAAGAACTTCTTCGGCTGTTCGTATTGCGCGCAACACTTCCAAGAGATGGCCAAAGAGTTGGAGTCAACCCTCACGTATCCCAACAGTTCTCTGCTATGGCTGTGGCGGTCACACAATAAAGTGAATAAACGACTCAAAGGCGACGCCAGCGAAGACCCCTTACACCCGAAACAGCAGTACCCGACCCGAGAGGACTGTCCCGAGTGTTACGACAGCGCCGGCGAGTTTGTCGAGAAGAATGCGCTGGAATTCCTGTTAAGACACTATTCTATGGAGAATATCATTAAAGACGACTCGGAGGACGAAGCAAAGAGTGGTAACTCTGATAACGCCGTTGAGCACAAGAGTCATAATAATGGCGTGACGTCTGGTAAGTCGTCGTCGGGAACCGATAACAGAAATACTTCATTAAAAGCCAAATGGAATTATAGTCTATTAAATAATATGGACTATAGTTTGATATTATTCTTATATTTTTCATCCGCGGCTATCATACTATTGATTTGCGTTTACCTTAAGATTATTAGGAGAAAGAGGGGACAAAAGTACGGTTCCCTCAAAGCGTCGTTGAATTTTGCTTAAGATTTTGTTTTCTAATTACTTGTCGACAGACTTACGGATTAATTATTTTATTAATTATTTAGTTATTTATTTATTTTTCCAATTATACATTATGAAGTCAATTAATAATTGAGATTATATTTAAATTTTAATTAATTTTTTAAACGTTTTAAATGAATTATAAAAACTGTTTTTAAGAATAAATAAATTAAACTGAATTTTACGATTTGTTTAGTTATTTAATTGTATTTTTGTTATTTTTATAGACAAATTAAACGAATTAAATGATAAAAACACTTGAATCCAGAATTTGGACAATGGATTTGAAACCTGTTATGAACCAGATATGCTGTTAGAATAGCTAGCTGAATGAATGTTGGATTTATTTTTTGAATAAATTATTTGCATAAATGTTTTCATGTCTGTTATAGTGATCTCATTTTCTAAGTTGTTTTATATCCAGTCCTAGACGCCAGTCTCAGAGTTTGAATTAATTGTTACAAATGAACAAAACTCTAGCATAACTATATTCATTAAAAATCAGTTGACAGTAATTTGTAAATAATAAGATTTCTGAGAATTAATCAAAGGATTTTAAATTTTTATTTTTTAAGGAAATAAATTAAATTAATTGATTAGGAAAATACAAATTAATTAATGACTGCCACTAGTCTGTGATTCAAATGTGTTGTACGAATTCTGGATGAGTGCCCGTCTCTCTCGCTGTTTAGTGATGTATGTTATGGTCTCTATTGTCAAGAATGCGATTATCACTAAAATAGTACTTCCGATGTTTAGATAAAGTAAAATATAAGGCGCTTCTGTGATATAACGGCCCACTATTATGGGGTCTATTATGGCTATCAGAGCTCCAGACACTGTGATAATACCACAGATCATGTCTGTCATCGGTATGAAGAGCTCCATATATGAGAAAACACAGGGAAATACTGTTGAAAAGCCAAACCCGAGGGTTATTGTCCCGATATATACCATAACTTCGGACGTATTGGAGAAGGCATAGAGTATACCATTCCCTAACGATATTAGTATGAGATCTAAGTATAGAAAATATTTTGGTTGGATTTTAATCGCCAGAAATATTCCCACTCCTCGTCCTATCTATAGAGTTGACAAATAGTTTCAATTCACTTGAGTACTGATTAAGTGATAGCACACTAATAATGGACATACAGTATAGGCGGTAGACATGGCTGAGGCGATGAGATCGGATGTCTGTTTGGAGAGCTCCAGTTCCGTATTGATGTTAAAAGTGGCCAAATATTCAAAGTTAATGTTTTCCATGCCTTCATAGAAGCAGAACATTACGGAACAGATGGAGACCAACGATATTAAGTAACCCTTTGAATACGGTTTGCCTCGAGTCCTGTCCGACAAATGTTTTGCTTCAAAGTTATTGTTCAATAGTTTGACACTTTCTCCGGCTGTCGACTCGTGTGAACGAAGGAGTGATGCCTTCGACGACTTTCGGGATCTCTCGACCGACGGACCGCTAATGATATACTCTATTCAATGGGCAGACAATGAAATGCATTTAATGGGAAAATACAACTAAAACTAATTATACTTTTCTCCATAGAAAATATAATCAGAATATTTTGCAAAAAGATTTTTTCAATACATTGCATTAGCAAAGCATAAAAAACAAATTTCGCAAATTTCTATATTAAGATTACGCCCATTAATACACATAATGGAAGTGTAATTTAGATAGCAAAATTAAAATCTAAATGATTTTATATAAACCATATAAAAAATCTTTTAAATATATACCTGAATCTGAAATTGGTTCATATTTTTTGATGAAATACATTATGATTATGATTAGGGCTGATATGAATAATAGTGCGCCAATAATACAATAAGGGATATAAATTTGCGATGTATTTGTCCCAGAAGTGGTATTAATTTCACTATTTAGGCAAATCATTAGTTTGTCTTTTTATGGCATTAATGAAAAATAAAAATCAATTATAAAATCTAATGAATACCTAATCATCAGTTGTGTGGACGATGTCATGTTATTAATGGGAAATTCTTGAACACTTGAGACTGTATTGACATGTTTGTGGATATTTTCGCCCAAGAATTTGTAGCTAATCAAAGGGGCCAACACTGTGCCCAAACCAAACGTGAAGTGCAAGGCCTGCATATACGGCCCGTTATCATTCTCCCACATCTCCAGTATCCAGGCATGACATGCCGTATCAAAACCTAATACAATATTAATTTCACAAATTTCAAAACCCATTAAGAATTGCATAAAAATTAATTAAAGTTTCAATGGGGACCCATCCCAGACCTCCCTCTCCTAAGCCAAAGAAAACGGCTAAAATCATGAATGTTGGAAACGACTGGAGCAAAGGTGTCAGTGCCGTAGAAATGGACATTAATAGTAAATAAAATGCGACCATTAATTGACGGTTGAGGTAGTTATGAATGAATCCACCTTTTCGTACAAATTGAGACACAAATGAGTACTTAATTTTATAGTAAAATTTTACATTAAATTAAAAATGAACCAAAAAATGCTCCGATTGTGTACCCCAATGCCATGAGTGAGTTACCATAAGCCATGTCCACCTGATCACTTTGCATCAACTCAACCAGGTCCGGCCACGTGGGACCCCATATATTGTACGCCAATCCCTATTTCCCTCAATTAAATAAAGCGCATTTAATAATTCACACAGGTTGTTTGTAAATGAGAAATATTTGTATGATGTTAAAAATGTGACAATAATTTGCAACTTACATAAGCGACATAACACACATACAGTGCTATACTTATCAGGATAAATTCCTTTTTTCTATTTAAGGAATTTCGTCCGTAATTATCCATTTGCTTATTATATTTAACTTTTATATGCTTATATAAAAGTTACCGTAATTAAATGCTGTTTATTATTATTTGTAATTTTTACACAAACTCACTGCATGTATGTATTTACAATATTTCCTTTATGAATACATAATTCTGTATTCAATATTTCAGTCAATGAATTGCATAATTTCAGCTGAACTAACACTGAATTGCACTGAGATATTACCAATTGGTATTTGGTATATAAAAACTTAAAACTTTAAGCAAAGGGTTGTCATTCAGCTATTTTTTCTCATCACTAGATTCTATACGGTTGAGGTAGTTATGAATGAATCCACCTTTTCGTACAAATTGAGACACAAATGAGTACTTAATTTTATAGTAAAATTTTACATTAAATTAAAAATGAACCAAAAAATGCTCCGATTGTGTACCCTATAATTTCAGCTGAACTAACACTGAATTGCACTGAGATATTACCAATTGGTATTTGGTATATAAAAACTTAAAACTTAAACCAAAGGGTTGTCATTCAGCTATTTTTTCTCATCACTAGATTCTATATAAAGAAATCTTTTAATTGCTTTATAACATATTGCGATAAGTGGTAATACAGAGTATTTATAATAATTTTCTTATATAAAGATTATTTGATAAAAACCATAGACATTGATATGAATGTAATGATGGCATTGACTATACAATTGAGAATCACGAGTGATATGTCATTCATTGTCGTAATTCTGTACCCTATGTGAG
>CAJPVJ010001356.1:0-16760 GCA_905397405.1 Oppiella nova | reverse complement strand
CGTGGTATTTATAAATCCAAATTCAGTGAATATCCGCTTAAGTCTGTCGAAAGCAAAACAACTGAATATTATTTGGATTACAAGAAAGTAATCATCAAATCGTTGCCTAAACCATACGATACGGACTGTTATGAGTTTATGGGAACGGTATATAAATCATTATCGGAATGTATAACTAATTGTAGGATTAGAAATTTTATTACCAAGCTAGTTAACTCGTGGCCTGGTACATATTTGGCGTATAACATTTCGATGAAAGTAAAAATAATGGATTCGTATCAATATTTCTACGATAGACCATACTTGGATAACATGTTAGCTAAACATTGCATCAGGGTCTGTGGACGTAAACTTGAATGCAATCGAGAATTATATGAGTATAATATCAAACCCATGTTTATTACTTCTAAAGGTTTTTTTGTGACTTTATTTACCCCCAACACCCCCGACCTTATATACACACATTTGCCTAAAATACTGTTTGAAGAGTTTGTGTCATATATTGCATCCTATGTTAGCCTATGGTTTGGATTCTCTGTTATAATGCTATCCAATGTAATACACATTTGCTATCAACATATTCAAAATCGGATGAATTTATATTACTTAAAACTAAAAAGTAATAATTTTAATATAAATTTTAAAGTTCGGACATTAAAAATAAAACAAAATGTTATTTATAAAAAGTACAATAATATATTTAAATCATATCGCATAAAACCCAATATTGAGATATAATATCTCAGAAATTATGTTTTATTTTAACGAAAATATTTAAAACAAAAATATATAAGCAAATGGCAACATATAAAAAGTTAAATTAAATCCGATTAAACCTACAACCAATATAATTATCGTTTATTCATGTATATATTTAATTATGAGTAAAATTATTTTAAACCAATCTCATTATTTAATTATTTATTCTATTACAACAACTATAAAATTGATCTTGATAACTAAAAGAATTATTCAGATAATCATTATAACGGCACTAATTTCTTAATATAAATATATCCACAATTTATAATTTTCATATAATACAATTATATAGTAAACACCTAGTATAATGTATACTCCCTACTCCCTATATTATGTACACTGATTCACCGAAAATACTGTTTCAGGAGTTTGTGTCATATTTACAAATTTACAAATTGGTATACAACATTTGTTAACAACATTCATTTTAAATTTAAAAAACCAATATTTTGGATTATTAAAATGAAAATAATTACAAACTTTCAAAATAATTGCATGCAACCTACAATTGAAATATCTTAAATAGTGTTTCATATACGGTAATAAATAAATTTTAATCAAATAATTTGTTATTTGTTAGATATTTTAGAAGCAATTATTATAATTATGAACAACATACAATAGTAAACATTATGTGTAATTATCAGTCTAGTGTCAATAAATGTGTTTTTGTATTTAAATTAAAAGTTGCGTAAAAATAACTAAATGTTTGCTAACAAAATTGTTAATAAAATTATTATATTTTACAAGTATAAATAAATTATTCATATAGGATTTATACATTACATTGCTTCACATTCAATTTATAACTAATTTTTAAAATAATTTAAGCAATATTTTAGAAAATGTTAATTAAATTGAATGTTCAACTTTTTCGACAATTATTTTNTGATTGCCGGCAGAGATATGACCGAAAAGTCTCCATAACTGACAGATGTTGTGGTTTTGTATGAGAAATATATTTCACATATTTTGCTGATTTGATACAAACATGATATGAAACAAATGATAAAAAATATTTGTCGATAGAATTCAATATTAAGTCTAATAACCATTTCTAAGATATTTATTTAACTGCAAAAATATCAAACTTAAAATATAATATGGATATAGATCTAAATAATATAGTGTTTGTAATATTTTAGATTTATGATTAAATTATTAAACAAACGAAATATTTATTTAGAATTTTCAAATTATATTTATTTTGTGTGCAAATATTTATACAATTATTAAAATTGAAAACAACAAAGTAGACAAATAAACTATATTTAATTTTGAAATATTAAAATTGATTTTTATTTCTAAAATACTGTATTAATATAAATTAAATTCTCAATGAGATTATAACTTGTTGTTGCAATAATATAAATAATTAAATAATGGTGTTAATCAAAATAATTTTATCGATTATGTCTGAATATTTGAAAACATATAACATATAAACATATAAACAAATAGACGATAATTAATCATTTAATTATCATTATGTATCAATTGTGGGTTTTATATGATTTTTACTAAAGTAATTAAATTTCCAACAATTTATACAAAAAAAATATAATTATAAAGTTTTTCAATTAGTAAAACTATTATTTTTAGAAAACTTTGATTCAAACATTAAGCAATAATGAATATCATTTAATGCAACTATGTTTCAATGCAATTAGAGTTACCATTATTCATGTTTATAATTAGTATATTTTGTCTATTAAACTTAACTTGGATATGATTAACTAATTTTGTATTATAATAATTATTGATTTTCTGGTGTATACATAGATAGCATTTGTGAATAACATTGGATAGCATTATAATAGAGAATCCAAACCATAGGCTAACATAGGATGCAATATATGACACAAACTCTGCAAACAGTATTTTAGGTGAATGAGTGTATATAATATCGGGAGTATTAGGTGGAGTAAATATTATACAAAATCCTATCGATGTTAAGGTTTTAGGTTTAATAGTTATTTCATATGTTTTTTGATTACAATCACTTCTATGACCACAGATTTGTATACATTTCTTGGCTATTATTTGGTCTAAATCTATGTTATGTCCAAAAACATCATATGAGTCGACAATTCTAGAATCAATTGATAGATTGTATTGCAAATATGTCCCTGGCCATGAGTATTTAATTTTCTCATTAAATCCGTCTATTCTACAATTTTCTATACAATCTGTCAGTGATTTATATTCCATTCCCCGGTAATCATAACAGTTGGTATCATAGGGTTTGGGCAATAATTTGATAATTGATTTCTTGTATTCAAAATAATATTCAGTTATTAATCTGGTTTTCAACGGATATTCAATAAATTGTACTCTTGATAGATGTCTAATTAGTTGATTCCTATTATGGACAGCCACTGAAACTTTAGACTTATATGGCAAAATAATCCTGGTAAAAAATATATAATTTAAGTAGTCTTTATAAGTCATATCATTAGGTATTTTAAAGTATTCATCGGATTCTCCATTCAGTTGAGATAAAAACGTAAAACACATTCTGTTTAATGATATTAAATATAATTATTGATAATACAATAAAAATTATGAAACAAATATCTTACTTATCATAATTAATTGATTTCCTTATGGGGCTAAGTCTCTCACATTTGTCATAATATTTATCATCATTATTATTAATGGATGCTTTATTAGTAAATCTATTTCGCGGAACTTGACATTCACTAAAAATGTCGTTAAATGTGTAAAACATATCAAACTGTTGTCTAACCGTATAATTACTGCAAAATATTTTAACTAAAATTTGTGATTTGTGCTTGTTCACTCCATTCCGAGATATATTCAATTGTCACTAAAAATGTCGTTAAATGTGTAAAACATATCAAACTGTTGTCTAACCGTATAATTACTGCAAAATATTTTAACTAAAATTTGTGATTTGTGCTTGTTCACTCCATTCCGAGATATATTCAATTGATTCAAATAGTGATCCCTTAAGACATCGATTTTGTCGAAACATATAGTGATTGCCGGCAATGATATGACCGAAAAGTCTCCATAACTCACAGATGTTGTGGTTTTGTATGAGAAGTATATTTCACATATTTTTGTTACTTGATATAAACATGATGTCAAACAAAATATGAAAAATATTTTTCTAAAAAGGGTCACATTAAACTTAATAAACATTTTTCTAAAATATCATTCAAGTAAGTCAACAGGCTAAATGGTAAAATATTAATAGTTTAGAGGTTTATTTCATATAGTAGTGAGTATTTGTTTAAATAATAAATTAAATGGTCGTTTATTGACAATTTTGCTGATATTTATGCAACATGTTTGTCTTTTTTATATAAATACAATACTAATATTAGAAAATATTTCAAATGAAAATTTCTGTTAAATATAATTTTGTAATATAAAATTTATTGATTATTTGCAATAAACATATACATTATACTAGGTGTTTACTATATAATTGTATCCTATGAAAATTATTATTTACTGATATATTTATATTAAAAAATTAATGCTGTTATAATGATTATCTGAATAATTAGTTATCAAGATCAATGTTATGGATTAAAAACCACTATATTTATTTGATTCTTTCACGAATCCACAAAATTTTTAAAAACTATATACAGTATGTAATATATATATAAATTATAATTGCTGATAATGTTTTTCAGAATATATTTTATAATTGTAATTTTATTGTAAGATTTTCAATAAATAATTATGATAATACAGTATTTACATTTAATTTATATTATTTTTTATTATGAAATTTCCACTACAGGCATTATACCAGTAGGTTTGACATTATTATTTAGGATTGTCCTATTAATATGAATATTTGGTGAATTTAAATTAATTTGTATTTTTTTATTAATTTTTAAAACTCTCATGTAATAATTCGTAAATTTATAGTTCATGTATAGATAGCATTTGTGGATAACATTGGATAGCATTATAATAGAGAACCCAAACCATAGGCTAACGTAGGATGCAATATATGACACAAACTCCTCAAACAATATTTTTGGTGAATGAGTGTATATTATATCGGGAGTATTAGGTGGGAAAAATATTATACAAAAACCTCTCGATGTTAAGGTTTTAGGTTTAATAATTATTTCATAAGTCTCTTGATTACAATCACTTCTATGACCACAGATTTGTATACATTTCTTGGCTATTATTTGGTCTAAATCTTGATTATGTCGATAAACGTCATATGAATCAGCAATTCTGGAATCTATTGATAGATTGTACTGCAAATATGTCCCTGGCCATGAGTATTTAACTTTCTTATTAAATTCATCTATCCTACAATTTTCTATACAATCTGTTAGTGATTTATATCCCATTCCCCGGTAATCATAACAGTCGGTGTCATAGGGTTTGGGCAATGATTTGATAATTGATTTCTTGTATTCAAAATAATATTCAGTTATTAATCTGGTTTTCAACGGATATTCAATGAATTGTACTCTATATAGTTGTCTAATTAGTTGATTTCTGTTATGGACAGCTACTGATACTTTGGAATCATGTGTTAAAATAATCCTGGTATAAAATATATCGGTTAAGTAGTCTTTATGAGTCATATCATTAGATATTTGAAAGTATTCATCGGATTCTCCATTGAGTTGAGATAAAAACGTGAAACACATTCTGTTTAATAACAATAAATATAATTATTTATAATAAGATAAAAATTATAAAACAAATATCTTACTTATTATAATTAATTGATTTCCTTATGGGACTAACTTTCTCGCATTTGTCATAATAAAAATTATTATTATTGTTTTTAATAAAGGTTTTATTAATAAATCTATTCCCAGACACAAAACAATCAATGAATATTTCTTTATAATTGAAAAACATAGCAAACTGTTGTCCAATCGTATGATTCCCACAAAACCTTTCAATAATGTGTTGCGATTTGTATTTGTTTTCATCATTTCTACTGATATTCAATTGAATCAAATACTCATCCCTTAAAACATCTATTTTGTCGAAACATATAGTGATTGCCGGCAATGATATGACTCTAGAATAATACAAATTAGATTAAAAATTAAAAATATTTCTAACACTTGCAATAAATTATATAACAATCTAAATAATATATACAGTAAAAAAGTTATAGATATTTTAAATAAACGCATAACTAAAACCTGTAATATTGTAAAATATAAATACAGAAATAATCAAAAAGAAAAATTTTACAATTTATTAAACAATAAAACCTTATTGTTGTATAAAAAACATAAAATTGATATTGATGATTGGATTGTAAACCTATCTAGTAAAATACTTAATGATACAGAAAAAACTATTTTAGCACTTGATCCAAAATTTCAAATTACACCAAAGGATTTAAAAATAGAAAATTTATTGGCATTTATTGAAAATAAATTAACTAATTTAGTAAGTGATCCTGTGCAAATAGAGACTATTAGAAATAAAATTGTAAATATTGTTAAAAATTATAAAAAACCTATTTCTAACTTATCTGTCGACCAATATAAATGCTTACAAAACTTACGCAATGACAAATCAATAGTAATCACTAGCGCTGATAAAGGCAATAAAACTGTAATCTTAAATACATTTGATTACATAAATAAAATTGAGGAAATAATATCAGACAAATCTGTATATAAATTAATTAGTAAAGATAAAACTAAATGCATTGCTAATAAATTACTTGATTTACTCAAATATTTACATAAATCTAGTTTTATTACATTTGGTCAGTATTTATCACTTTATCCTGATAATTATAATGTCCCTGTAATATATGGCCTAGTTAAAACGCATAAATTAGGTAATCCATGTAGAATAATTTGCCCATATTTTGAATACCCTCTATTTAAAATATCTAAATTTTTAAGTAATTTAATCACTCCAATAATTAGAAATAGTATACACGCTATAAAATCTCCAAATGAATTTTGCACAGAATTAAGCAAAATTAATATTACTAATAATGACATAATGATATCACTAGACATTATAAACCTATTTACTAATATACCACTAGACATTACAATAAATATCCTTGAAAAATATTTAGCTAGCTATGATAATTTATCTAATTTAACTAATATTCCACTAAAGGATATTATAGATTTAGTTAAATTTTGCATGTATAATAATACTTTCTCATTTAATGAAAAATTTTATAAACAAATATCAGGCGCACCTATGGGTTGCCCATTATCACCAGTTATTGGTGAATGCCTAGTTAGGTTTATTTTTGAAAATGCCTTTAATACTTTTAAAGTTAAACCAAAATTTATTAAATTTTATGTTGATGACTCTTTTTTAATAATAAACAAACGGTATTCTGATCAATTATTTATACATATAAATGATTTTTGTAAATATATGAAAACTATTAAATTTACTGTTGAAAAAGAAAATGATCAAGGAATTTTACCATTTTTAGACATTTTAATTAAACGAGATAATAATAATATATTCACTACAGTATACCGCAAACCTACACACTCTAACCGTTATTTAAATTTTAGGTCGCATCATGCATTACAATACAAAATATCTGTAATTAAAACTTTGGTTTTTAGAGCATTTAATCATTGTAATAACCAAAATGATCTAGATAAAGAATTGAATTTAATTACAAGTGTTTTATTAAAAAACAATTATCCAAAAAATCTAATTATTAAAACAATTGATAATTTTAAAATTAATTTAAACAATAATGTTCAACCTGCTAAGAAACCGTTTGATTTATCTAAATCTATAACAATTCCTTATTACAAAAACTTAAGTCAACCCTTAAAGTTATTATTTAAACAGTATGAGATTAGTACTGTATTTAAACGCAGTATTAATATTAAAAATTATTTAAAGCCTATGTCAAATTCTTATGATTATTTTAGTAACAATAATGTTGTGTACAATATTAATTGCAATGATTGTGAGCATGTTTATATTGGTCAAACAAAACGAAAATTAAAATGCAGAGTTAGTGAACATAAAAGTGCTTTAACCAACTTGGATATTAAATCTAATGTAGCTGAGCATGCATTTAAAACTAATCATAATATCAATTTTAATAATACAAAAATAATATACAGGGAAACTAATCATAAAGCACGTAAATTTCTAGAAAAATGGAATATCTTAAATAATAAAACTAAAAATATTCAAATTATGAATGATCAATTTAATGCTAGCAGTAATATTCCTAATCAATACTTAGAATTTTTTAATTAAATGCTACAGAAACTGGCAATTTGCCAGTTTCTGCGGCAGCTATATGTGAAATACAGAATATATTCTAAATAACTTTGATTTGTAAAAACACATTGAATGTGAAGTTTACACTGATTTATTACATACTTCAAAGTGGTCTCAAATATCACTTTTACGGTTTGTGGCAGCTATATGTGAAATACAGAATATATTCTAAATAACTTTGATTTGTAAAAACACATTGAATGTGAAGTTTACACTGATTTATTACATACTTCAAAGTGGTCTCAAATATCACTTTTACGGTCACTCTCTCCACACTTATGCCTAAACAGACCAAAAGTACTGTCAGTATAAGACAGTGATTGCGCTGATGAAGGGTGGAGACAATTACTGCCCGAAACAATAATTGCAATTTTGTCCGCAAATAATACCGAAGACAATGATCGGTCAAATTGTGTCACAAATTGTAAGTTAAAAAGAAAATTTTATTGTTACCATTTAGTTTATTATTTAAAACAAATACTTAATACTGTATGAAATAAACCTCTGAACTATTCATATTTTGACATTTAGCCTGTAAAATTATTTTAAATCAATCTCATTATTTAATTATTTATTCTATTACAACAACTATAAAATTGATCTTGATAACTAAGAGAATTATTCAGATAATCATTATAACGGCACTAATTTCTGAATATAAATATATCTACAAATAATAATTTTCATATGATACAATTATATAGTAAACACCTCGTATAATGTATACGGTACTCCCGATATTATATGCCCTCATTCATTTTAATTTTAAAAACCAAAATTTTGGATTATTAAAATGAAAATAATGAAAAACTTTCAAAATAATTGCATGCAACCTACAATTGAAATATCTTAAATAGTGTTTCATATACCGTGATAAATAAATTTTAATCAAATAATTTGTTATTTGTTAGATATTTTAGAAACAATTATTATAATTATGAACAACATACAATAGTAAACATTACAGTATGTGTAAATATCAGGTTAGTGTCAATAAATGTGTTTTTGTATTTAAATTAAAAGATATGTAAAAATAACTCAATGTTTGTTAACAAAATTGTTAATAAAATTATTATATTTTACAAGTATAAATATCCTATGTTAGCCTATGGTTTGGATTCTCTATTATAATGTTATCCAATGTTATTCACAAATGCTATCAATATATAAACTATAAAATGAATTATTACATGAGAATTTTTAAAATTAATAATAAAATACAAATAAACTTAAATCCACGAAATATTCATATTAATAGCACAATCCAAAGTACTAATGTCAAACTTACTGGTATAGTCCCTGTAATTGAAATTTCATAATAATAAATAATATAAATTAAATGTAAATAATGTTTTATCATAATTATTTATTGAAAATCTTACAATAAAATTACAGTTATAAAATATATCCTGAAAAACATTATCAGCAATTATAATATATATATATACACACACATATTGTAATATCTATGGATTCGTGAAAGAATCAAATAAATATAGTGGTTTTTAATCTATAAAATTGATCTTGATAACTAATTATTCAGACAATCATTATAATAGCATTAAATTTTAAAAATAAATATATCAGTAAATAATAATTTTCATAGGATTCAATTATATAGTAATCACCTAGTACCGGTATAATGTATATGATTATTGCAAATAATCAATAGATTTTATATTGCAAAATTATATTTAAAAAAATTTTCATTTTGAAATATTTATTCTAATATTAGTAATTGTATTTATATAAACAAAATAAACATGTTGCATAAATATCAGCAAAAATGTTAATAAATAACCATTTAATTTATTATTTAAAACAAATACTTAATACTGTATGAAATAAACTTCTAAACTATTAATATTTTAACATTTAGCCTGTTAACTAACTTGAATGATATTTTAGAAAAATGTTTATTAAGTTTAATGTGACCCTTTTTAGAAAAATATTTTTCATATTTTGTTTGACATCATGTTTGTATCAAATCAGCAAAATATGTGAAATATATTTCTCATACAAAACCACAACTTCTGTCAGTTATGGAGACTTTTCGGTCATATCTCTGCCGGCAATCACTGTATGTTTCGACAAAATCGATGTCTTAAAGGATCACTATTTGGATCAATTGAATATATCTCGGAATGGGGTCAACAAGCACAAATCACAAATTGTAGTTAAAATATTTTGCAGTAATTATACGCTTAGACAACAGTTTGATATGTTTTACACATTTAACGATATTTTTAGTGTATGTCATGTTTTGGGAAAAAGATTTATTAATAAAACCTCCATTAAAAACAATAATAATGATAATTATTATGACAAATGTGAGAAACTTAGTCCCATAAGGAAATCAATTAATTATAATAAGTAAGATATTTGTTTTATAATTTTTATTTTATTATAAATAATTATATTTATTGTTATTAAACAGAATGTGTTTCACGTTTTTATCTCAACTCAATGGAGAATCCGATGAATACTTTCAAATACCTAATGATATGACTTATAAAGACTACTTAAATGATATATTTTATACCAGGATTATTTTGCCACATGATTTTAAAGTATCAGTAGCTGTCCACAACAGGAGTCAACTAATTAGACATCTATCTAGAGTACAGTTCAGTGTATATCCATTGAAAACCAGTTTAATAACTGAATATTATTTTGAATACAAGAAATCAATTATCAAATCACTGCCCAAACCCTATGACACCGACTGTTATGATTACCGGGGAATGGGATATAAATCACTGACCGATTGTATAGAAAATTGTAGAATAGACGGATTTAATGAGAAAATTAAAAACTCATGGCCAGGGGCATATTTGCAATACAACATATCAATTGATTCTAGAATTGTTGACTCATATCATGTTTTTCGACATAACATAGAATTAGACAAAATAATAGCCAAGAAATGTATACAAATCTGTGGTCATAGAAGTGATTGTAATAAAGAAATATATGATATTACTATTAAACCTAGAGCCTTGACATCGAGAGGTTTTAGTATAATATTTGTCCCACCTAAAACTCCCGATATTATATACACTGATTCACCGAAAATACTGTTTGAAGAGTTTGTGTCATATATTGCATTCTATGTTAGCCTATGGTTTGGATTCTCTATTATAATGCTATCCAACGTTATTCACAAATGCTATCAATATATAAACTATAAATTTATAAATTATTACATGAGAATTATTAATAATAAAATACAAATTAACTTAAATTCACGAAATATTCATATTAATAGCACAATCCAAAATAATCATGTCAAACCTAATGGTATAGTGCCTGAAATTGAGATTTTATAATAAAAATAATATACTGTATTATCATAATTATTTATTGAAAATCTTACAATAAAATTACAATTATAAAATATATTTTGAAAAAAGTTATCAGCAATTAATATAATATTTCATATATTGTATAGCTTATTTTAAATTTATTTGTGGATTCATGAAAGAAATCAAATAAATATAGTGGTTTTTAATCTATAAAATTGATCTTGATAACTATGAGAATTATTCAGATAATCATTATAACGGCACTAATTTCTTAATATAAATATATCTACAAATAATAATTTTCATAGGATACAATTATATAGTAAACACTTAGTATAATGAATACTCCCTACTCCCGATATTATATACACTCGTTCACCGAAAATACTTTTTGAGGAGTGTGTATCATATTTACAAATTACAAATTGTTATACAAAATTTGTAAACAACATTCATTTTAATTTAAAAAACCAAAATTTTGGATTATTACAATGAAAATAATTAAAAACTTTCAAAATAATTGCATGCAACCTACAATTGAAATATCTTATATGGTGTTTCATATACCGTAATAAATAAATTTTAATCAAATAATTTGTTATTTGTTAGATATTTTAGAAACAATTATTATAATTATGAACAACATACAATAGTAAACATTATGTGTAAATATCAGTCTAGTGTCAATAATTGTGTTTTTGTATTTAAATTAAAACATATGTAAGAATAACTCAATGTTTGTTAACAAAATTGTCAATAAAAATTTATTATATTGATATTTTACAACTATAAATAAATTATTCATATAGAATCTATACATTACATTGCTTTGACATTCAATTTATAACTAATTTTTACAATAATTTAAGCGATATTTTAGAAAATGTTAATTAAATTGAATGTTCAACTTTTTCGACAATTATTTTTCATTTTATGTTTCATATCATGTTTGTATCAAATCATCACAATATGTGAAATATATTTCTCATACAAAACCACAACTTCTGTCAGTTATGGAGACTTTTCGGTCATATCTCTGCCGGCAATCACTGTATGTTTCGACAAAATGGATGTCTTAAGGGATCACTATTTGNTGTCAGTTATGGAGACTTTTCGGTCATATCTCTGCCGGCAATCACTGTATGTTTCGACAAAATGGATGTCTTAAGGGATCACTATTTGAATCAATTGAATATAACTAGAAATAAAAACAATAGAAACGTTTCACAAATAATTGTCTATAAGTATTGCAATAATCATACGATTGAACAACAGTTTGCTATGTTTTTCAATTATAATGAAATATTCAGGGAATGTTTTGTGTCTGGGAATAGATTTATTAATAAATCATCAATAACTCGTAATTGGTATGATAAATACTATGACCAATGTGTAAATATAAGTACCATAAGGAAATCGATTAATTATTATAGGCAAGTACTATAAAAATATTATAAAACTATAACTATAACTTTTACTGTATTTATAAAACTATTATATATACCTTTTCAAAATTCATAATTCACAATTTAAATTGTATATTAATTGAAATAATTTTATTTATTATATATTACCAGTTTGTGTTTCACGTTTTTATCGCAACTCAATGGAGAATCCGATGAATACTTTCAAATACCTAATGATATGAATTATAAAGATTATTTAACTGATATATTTTTCACGAAAATTAATATAACATATATATCAAGGGTTACAGTAGCCGTCCATAATAGGGATCAACTAATCCGTGATATCACGAAAGTTGAATCCATTGAATATCAATTGAAAAACAGTTTAATAACTGAATATTATTTTGAATACAAGAAAACAATCATTAAATCATTGCCCAAACCTTATGACACCGACTGTTATGATTACAGGGGAATGGGATATAAATCACTGACAGATTGTATAGAAAAGTGTAAAATTAATGCGTTCATTGAGAAAATATACAATGTGTGGCCTGGAGCATACTTACAATACAATGAGTCAATGAATTTTAAAATTGTCAATATTTTCCAATTATTTCAAGCGAATCCAGAGTTAGACCACACGTTAGCCAAGCATTGTATGAAACTTTGTGGCCATAGAAGTGATTGCAATCAAGAGATATTTGAGCTAAAGTTAAAACCAAAGTTTATAACATCTAATGGATGTTTTATAATATTTTTCCCCCAAAATACTCCCGATATTATATACACTCATTCACCGCAAATATTGTTTGAAGAGTTTGTGTCATATATTGCATCCTTACAATCGGATACCAAACCTAAGAGATAATATTACGATAGGTTACAATTTCACAAATGCTATCTATTTATAAACCAGAAAATCATTAATTATTATAATACAAAATTAGTTAATCATATCCATGTCAACTTTAATAGACAAAATATACTAATTATAAACAGGAATAATGGTAACTCTAATTGCATTGAAACATAGAAAAATAGTAAACTATTAATATTTTAACATTTAGCCTGTTGACTAACTTGAATGATATTTTAGAAAAATGTTTATTAAGCTTAATTTTACCGTTTTTAGAAAAATATTTTTCATATTTTGTTTGACATCATGTTTAAATCAAGTAACAAATTATACACTTTATATAAAGAGTATGTTTTGGTGTTGAAGACAGTCAATACCTCTGAAAAGCCAGTATAGAGACGGCCGTTAGTGACATACAAAGCTGTTTTACCTACAGAATTCCCTAGTGATAAACAATCAATTGAATATAACTAGAAATAAAAACAATAGAAACGTTTCACAAATAATTGTCTATGAGTATTGCAATAATCATACGATTGAACAACAGTTTCCTATGTTTTTCAATTATAATGAAATATTCAGGGAATGTTTAGTGTTAGGAAATAAATTTATTAATAAATCATCAATAATTCATAATTGGTATGATAAATACTATGACCAATGTGAAAATATAAGTACCATAAGGAAATCGATTAATTATTATAGGCAAGTACTATAAAAATATTATAAAATTATAACTATAACTTTTACTGTAGCTATAAAACTATTATATATATATTTTCAAAATTATATATTAATTTAAATAATGTTATTTATTATATGTTAACCAGTTTGTGTTTCACGTTTTTATCGCAACTCAATGGAGAATCGGATGAATACTTTCAAATACCTAATGATATGACTTATAAGGATTATTTAACTGATATATTTTACACGAAAATTAATATGACATATATATCAAGGGTTACAGTAGCCGTCCATAATAGGGATCAACTAATCCGCGATCTCTCCAGAGTTCAATCCATTGAATATCAATTGAAAAACAGTTTAATTACTGAATATTATTTTGAATACAAGAAAACAATCATTAAATCATTGCCCAAACCTTATGACACCGACTGTTATGATTACCGGGAAAGAGGATATAAATCACTGACAGATTGTATAGAAAAGTGTAGAATTAATGCATTCATTGAGAAAATATACAATTCTTGGCCCGGAGTATACTTACAATACAATGGGTCAATGAATGCTAAAATTGTCAATATTTATCAATTATTTTGAGAAAATCCAGAGTTAGACCACACGTTAGCCAAGCATTGTATGGAACTCTGTGGCCATAGAAGTGATTGCAATCAAGAGATATTTGAGCTAAAGATAAAACCAACGTTTTTAACATCTAATGGATTTTGTATAGTATTTTTTCCCCAAAATACTCCCGATATTATATACACTCATTCACCGCAAATATTGTTTGAAGAGTTTGTGTCATATATTGCATCCTATGTTAGCCTATGGTTTGGATTCTCTATTATAATGCTATCCAATGTTATACACAAATGCTATCTATATATGAATTACAAATTTACAAATTGTTATACAAAATTTGTGAACATTCACTTTAATTTAAACAAACCAAAATTGCAGATTATTAAAATAAAAATAATTAAAAATTTTCAAAATAATCGCATTCAGCTTACAATTGAAATTTCTTAAATAGTGTTTCATATCCGTAATAAATAAATTTTAATCAAATTGTTTTATTATTAAATTAATTTGTTATTTGTTAGATATTTTAAAAACAATTATTATAATTATGCACCTCACACAATGCCAAACATTATGTGTAAATATCAGTCTATTGTCAATAAATATGTTTTTGTATTTAAATTAAAAGATATGTAAAAATAAGATATGTAAGTTAACAAAATTGTTAATAAAAATTATTATATTTATCGATTATTATAACATTATCGATAAAATTATTTTGAATCAACACCATTATTTAATCATATTCATATTATTGCAAAAACAAGTGAAAATCTCCCTGAGAATTTAATTTATATTAATATTTTAGAAATAAAATCAATTTTAATATTTCAAAATTAAATGAAGTTTATTTGTCTACTTTGTTGTTTTCAATTTTAATAATTGTATAAATATTTGCACACAAAATAAATATAATTTGAAAATTCTAAATAAATATTTCGTTTGTCATAAATTTAATCATAAATTTAAAATATTACAAACACTATATTATTTAGTACTATACCTGTATTAAAATTTTATGTTTTATATTTTTTACAGTTAAATAAATATCTTAGAAATGGTTATTAGACTTAATGTTGAATTCTTTCGACAAATATTTTTCATCATTTGTTTCATATCATGTTTGTATCAAATAAGTAAAATATGTGAAATATATTTCTCATACAAAACCACAACATCTGTCAGTTATGGAGACTTTTCGGTCATATCTCTGCCGGCAATCACTGTATGTTTCGACAAAATCGACGTCTTAAAGGATCACCATTTGGATCAATTGAATATATCACGGAATGGAGTGAACAAGCACGAATCAGAAATTGTAGTTAAAATATTTTGCAGTAACTATACGGTTAGACAACAGTTTGATATGTTTTATACATTTAAAGATATTTTTAGCCTATGTCAAGTTTCGGGAAATAGATTTATTAATAAAACCTCAAATAAAAACAAAAGTAATGATAATTATTATCATGACAACTGTGGGGAACATAGTCCCATAAGGAAATCAATTAATTATAATAAGTAAGATATTTATTTTATAATTTTTATTTTATTATAAGTAATTATATTTATTATCATTAAACAGAATGTGTTTCACGTTTTTATCTCAACTCAATGGAGAATCCGATGAATACTTTCAAATAACTAATGATATGACTTATAAAGACTACTTAAATGATATATTTTATACCAGGATTATTTTACCACATAATTCCAAAGTTTCTGTTGCTGTCCATAACAGGAATCAATTAATTAGACATCTATCTAGAGTACAATTCATTGAATATCCGTTGAACAACAGATTAATAACTGAATATTATTTTGAATACAAGAAATCAATTATCAAATCATTGCCCAAACCTTATGACACCGACTGTTATGATTACCGGGGAA
>CAJPVJ010001355.1:2895-16767 GCA_905397405.1 Oppiella nova | reverse complement strand
ATTTTGCTGCAAAATAGCCGACAGTTGCACCAAACACGACACCTCCAGTCCCAGTAGTTGGTGCTGAGCACACATATCAATGCATTCCAATATAATTGTCATTTCATTCAATAGCTTTGCTTTCAATAGCATTGCATTGATTTTAAGGAAAGGATTTGTGTCTCTCTTTTGAATGGTCTCGTTGTTCAGTATTTGGTCAATGAGTTCGATGGCCTTTAGGTGGTCTCCCTGTCTGGCCTTCAGGTGCGCTAATTTCATGTTAGCTTCGAGTCGATCACACGAATTGATTATTTGCACGCATTTTAGAGCTGACTTCCAATTGCATTGATTGAGATTAAGTTCAAACTCGATGTCTGCTAAGGCCTGACAGCAAATGGCATTCAATTTGCTTTTGTATTGAGAGTAGAGTGAACTCAAGTGGAAGAGCATATCGCGAGCGATGCTGTATTGGCCCGCATTTCGCCACAAATGAAGGGCTATATTGCGGACACCAATACACGTGTTCTCATTCACGTGATAGACATTGGATTCGCCGACCGGTTCGCAGACATTCAAGTGAAGCAATACCTGTGAAGTAAGTGCCGCCAAATTGGAGGCGCCGTACAGATTGAGTAGAGCGGCCTTCGAGGAGTAGGACATCATCAGCACGTCGTTCATCGAGTGCTTGACGGCCAGTATTCCTGGCGTCGAACACGTGAGCGTCGGGTTCACTGAGTTGTCGGTGGGACTCACGGATGGGGAGGAAGTGATTTGCATTCTCTCCGATTGTAACTGAGATATGGATGATATGTACGGCAGACCCAACTCATTGGCTTTGGTCTGCAAGTGATTCAGCAATAAAGAGATATCGCAATCGGAATCGGTTTGTGATAACACTCTCGAGACCCACATGAGAGCGAATTCCAGACATTTCTCGTCATTGGATTCCTGTGCCGCAGAAATACACTCTTTGATGGCCTGAATGGCCCACTCGTTGTGCCCGAAGTGCGAGTGAAGGATCGCGAGGTTGAGGGCCGGCCAACACCTACTCATTTGGTTGGCGTTGCCGTCGAAGTAAGCCATTAGTGACTCCTTGGCGGCCGCGAACTCATCCACTCTGAGAGCATTCAAATACTTGAGAAAGTGGACATCATTTAAGTCATTGCTCGCGGAACTGATGTTCACATCGGATGTCTGGCAGTTGTTCCTGATTTGTTCCAACAGATCAAACGGAGTCAACGCCTTCTTCTCATTGATTTGGATTAAATTCAATTGTTTGCTAATAAAGTACTGCATCTGAGGGCACGTCTCCGTCCGGTTCTCCACATTAATCGATTGATTTGTTCCAACAGATCAAACGGAGTCAACGCCTTCTTCTCATTGATTTGGATTAAATTCAATTGTTTGCTAATAAAGTACTGCATCTGAGGGCACGTCTCCGTCCGGTTCTCCACATTAATCGATGTATTCATCGTATTATTGATTTTCGTGTCGTTCCTGTCGTTCATATAATCGCGAAGACTGTGGAACAGCTGCGAGACGGCACTGAAACTCAGTTTATCGAAGTATAACCACATCCGCCGCACAAACAGACCCACAATCGACGACTTCTGGATCGTGGCCTGGGATGAGATCTGTTTGACTAATGCCATCAAATCCATCAAATGACTCAACCCTTCGCTGGAGATGTCGTTCAGTTTGTCCATCACTTTCCTCTTCACGCGGTTCGTCACAAACGGTGGACTCATTTGTTGCACGAATTGCTTGTAATTGGAGTCAAGAGATTGGATCAGTTTGAGACACACCAAGCAAAACATGCCGACATCTCTTTGGCTCGTTTTCGTGGTCTTGTCTTCACTGAACACCACAATCAGAGCCGAGACACAGATCTTATAGGGGGTCACATTGAATTGAGTCAATCCACTGGACGACTGACTGTCCGCACGACTGCCCGCACTCAGGATGGCGTTCCTCTCCATCTGACTCACCCGAAGACAATTGTCTTCACCTCTTATTGTCTTATTGTGTCTCACTTTTGGACATTTCATTCAAAAACGTCTTTTCATTCATTCATTGGTTTTGTTGTGAAAGCAATGAAAGCAGTGATAGTTTGGCGCCAAATGTGAACCCATTTCTCACTATTCACTCAAATTCACTGTTAATTCAATTCATTGCATACGAGACTCACTATTAGTCACTAATTTTGTTCATTTCATTCATTTTCATTCATTTAATACTAATATTTCGCACAAAATGAGTGTAAAATGAGTTTTAATGACGAAATGAAACAACGATTTCATGAATCGTCTCAATGTTGCACTCATTCACAGCTGTCGTAGTTTTACGCAACAAATCGTTAAATGTTTTTGTAATCAAAACATCATTTTCTCACTATTTGTTTGACATTTACTTCAAACACTGCTTTCGTTTTAAATTATTATTTATTTTATTTATATTTACAAATCAATTGCTTTCATACGTGAGACTAATGTGTGAATTGAATGCAAACTGTATTCAGACAACACTTATAGACATCTAATCCATAGATATAGCGATGAATGCATTGGATTTGAGGATCGGTTCCAGGGATTGAGGTTTTCATGAAATCAAGCCATCATTTGCTGAATAAAGTAATTATGGATTCAATTTGTGGTCAACTCGTGGCCAATGACTTGCAGCTGAAGCCATCACTCACTGATTGTATGCTATGTTTGCCACAGATATCTGAGTCGATGTCCAAAATGGATGGTTTACTTCACCGGCAATTGAATCGCATATATCGTCGCGAATGCCACCAATTGGGCCGCCATTTAAATGTCTGCAAACAAAGTAAACCACAAATACATAGAATTAACTGCGAATCCGAAGATATACTCAGCTATGCGTTGGACGAGAAGTCATTGCCCGGGATATACATCGCCGCCAAACCTCTCGAGCCCGACATCAATGAATACTTCGAGATTGAAGTCATTGAATGCAGTTCTGCGGCAGATATTGCTTTAGGTCTCGTCCCTAATAATCACCCTTTGGATCAATTGCCGGGTTTTGTGGCCAATTCTGTTGGCTATCACGCCGGCGACGGAAGGTTTGCATACTATTTGTCATCAATAAGTGGTTCTTATGTGAGACCTGTTTGTAGGATCTATTTGGGACATCAAAGGGGAACAGTAGTGGCGGACAAGTGTGAAATCGGTGACAAAATTGGTTGTGGCGTTCGCTACGAAACCATCGATGGCTCCAATGATCCATATTTACAAAAAGTCAATCCAATCGCGCCGTCAATGAAAATGAAAGTTTATTTTACGTTAAATGGATCTGAAGTTCGTTTTGTTGAACATCTCATCCATGATTTGAGTCATTAATTATGTATTTATGCAAAGATTGGTTCGACAATAATCACACCATTGCTGGTGAGGGGAAGTCCTTTATTTCCTGCCATTGCGTTGTGTTCTCCGGGAGAGGAAGTGAAGCTCAATTTGAATCTTCGTTGGTGTCCGTCCTCTCTGACCAGAAGTATATCTGACGAGTCGTTGATGTGTATCGATAGTTATGAAGACGATTGGATGCGATTGCACGACATTCGCCTCAATGGAAATGTATGTTTTACTATCGCTTCAAAAGTTTATATATCTTAAAGTGGTTTGTTGTGTGAATACTAGCTGTTAGAGTACGCGGGTCGGGGCAAAAGCATTCTCGACGTGGGATTAGCTCAGGCCAGACAACCGCTCGACACACAGTTCCACTATTTCGAGATCGAAATCATAGATCCCGGAGAGAACTGTTACATCGCTATCGGATTAACACGAAAAGTGAGTTCTCAAGTCACTTGAAGCCATTTATTTGACATAAAATGGTTTTGTCTATACCTATGATCAGGAGTATCCGCGCCACAGTCATCCGGGTTGGAACAAAGGCTCGATTGCATACCACGCAGACGACGGTAAGATATTTGTGGGCAGCGGTGCCGGCGATCCGTTTGGTCCGAGTTGTCATCGGGGAGACCTAATGGGCTGTGGAATGAAATTTCCGCGTAATTTCAATAATAGCGGTCGAAGTAATCGATTGGCAAAAGCTGTCAAAAAGTCAAATGAAAGCAATAGTAGCTCTGAATCTGAATTAGTGAACGTTTACAGCGATTCAGACGAACAGTTGGATGAGTTGTCGCAGTCGTCCCATTCGGGCGCTGAGAACGACTCGTCCATTGAAAGCGACGAAAACAATGACTGCTATGAAGAGAAGGAGTGGAAGGGTTGGATGATTCCGTTGCACAACGATTTAGTTCCACTCAATCCCAGGTTTATGGGCTATCGTCACAATTTGGGTCACGTGCCTCCTATGGCACCCATAGCTATGCTTCCGCCGCCCAGTAATGGCTATAATTATATTGAAAGACGTGACCATAAGGTCGAAGAAATGAATTGCGGAAAAGTTGAGGTTTTCTTCACACGAAACGGAGTGATAATCGGACAAAAAGAGGTGTCGATACCGAAGGGAGGCTTTTATCCAACGGTCGGAATGTTAAGCACCGCAGAGAAGGTTAGAGTAGATTTACATCCGCTCACCGGTTAACACAAATATCATATCTTTAAGGAATTGTTTAAATTATTCTTATATTAAATCTCAATATTTTATTGAATTTCTTGACTCGTATTAGACTTTAAATATTATTATCATGTTTTGAATTCTTTTCGGAAATACTTGTAAACATATTTTAAGCTAAATATATGAATGAATAGACACAACCATTATTACCGTTCGTTATAAAGGGTCTGAATTTACTCTCATTTAAGAATATTTCCATTTTTGAGTTTTAGTTAAATGAAGTTATTTTTTGACATAAATGTATATAAAAATTGTTTTATTCTTTGAAATGAATTTATTTGAACTTTTAGTTAGGGGCTAAACAGACACTTTGTGTAAAAATGATTTTGTTTTAATATTTATTGTATTTTAAGTTTTGTATACAAAAAAATAGTTAAAGCGATTCAAAAAAGAAAAACCAATGCAAACATACAATTGAATCGATTGTAAAAACTTGTTAAACAAATAAAAACTATTTTATGTGTTCATCAAATAAATAATTATTCAGTCGATTGACTGATTCAATCAAATGAAGTGATTTTATTTAAGGAGAAAATCAAGTCTAAATAATAATTAATTGTATATAAAAAATGATTATTTCATTAGAATCGTATTTTCAATGTTTGAATAAATCTTTTTAATTATTTATATTAAATATCAACAAAACATTAGGGAATGCAATGCCTTTTCAACGCTATAATAGTTATAATTTGAATTAAAAACTCATAAATCAATAAAACATTGGCTCAGCTGTTGGTGTTATTCACTTGTGGTTTGTTCTCCTCCTGGAGCTGTATTTGTTGGATCTGTTGGATCGGTATTCTTCGGGTTCGCTCGCCTTTCCTCCACAAGACAATCTCTTGTTGTTTGAAATACCGGCGCTCCTCCTCGTCGACGAGAACTAGATTTAGATAATAGCGAACCGAAAACTTCTTGTTTATGTCTTTCATAGTGGGCGTTAACTCATAACCGGCTAAAAACAGTCGTATGGGTATAGACTCGCCGCGAACGGGCGCGCCGTCCATAATCTCGTACTTCGCGATCGTCTCGTTCTCATTGAACGTGTTTTGTCCGATTCCTGTCGTCTCCCTCTTTATGATTGCGATCTCCATATGCTTGATCTTAATCCTCACGAGTAAGAAATATATTTTGCCCACAATTACGTCCTTCAGGTGATATCTGCAACAATGGCCACAGATATATGATTAGCTCACCACAGATCATACGGTATAGCGCAGAATGGAGTCTTACTTGGATTTATTGTACTCGAACTCTATGTGCAGACAGTCTTCGATTCCCACTTCCATTTTGATCGGAGAATTCACTTCTGGATAATGAGAGAGAGTGTGGACAATGAGGTCGAGCTCTTTGACGATATCAGACAATCTGCGAATTATTGTCACGCGAAGGAAATATCTAAAATGCCAACAAAACCAATAAATATGCATTTTATGGACTCGAGTAGTGGTCAAGTAGTGGCTAACCTGAGCCGGACATTAGATCCCGTGTAAGATTCATAGGGTTTCTCCACGTTTAAGAACTCAAACGAAAAGCTCGTGTTTTGCATTAGATCTGAAGGTCGGGCCAAGTCTTTGACAAGTGATGTGAACTCGTGGTGATTACCCCTGTCCTGGTAGAGCTCGATCTCACCCACGAACTCAACTTTGATGCCCTGGTGCTCGAGCTTTGTTCCCAACTTTTTCAGCGTTATGTTCACCTGAAATGCATTTAAAAACTCATTTAAAAACTCATTTAAAAACTCATTTAACCACTGCTTCTATGCATTCAATCAAATGTTTATATAAAACAAACTTATTTTATAAACAATGAGACAATTATCTAATATTTAGTCAAACACTATGTCTCAAGAGGTGAGACAATGTGTGAAACTAAAGCCAATTGTCATCTCAAGTGTTGAACACTTGGATCAATTGGACACAAGTGAATCAAGTGATATAAGCGGTGGTGAAGACATACTTTGCCGGACACTGTCTCGCCGTCATAGTAGAGGTAATACTTCTCTTTCTTGCCGTCTTCGGTCTTCATTTCGGCCATCTTTCGGGACTCATTGCCGTCCAAAATGATGTCAATGTCTGCCGTTTGCCGGAAACCCAGGAAACTCTGTGGGAGTGATAATCCAAGTGTCAATTACTGGCATTCATTGGTCAACATATTTGCACGGATTATGACATTATCATTGAATTGTCACCAAACACTTCACACGCTCAGAAGTGTTGACAACTGAGACTGTCATTCAATGGCAATAGATATGAACAAATGATTACCATTTTGTGGTTAAATGAAGGGATGAATGGATTTGTTTAGCGATTAAGCGATGGTTTGCTGTGAGAGTCAAAGTGGGAGTTATAGTCAAGCAAATGAACCAACAGTTCAACCATTTGTACACTCAATGCAATGTTTATGCCATTCATTGCAAACTGTTTTCATGTATCACTCAATTCAGTGCACACTCGAGCCTCAAGATGTCACGTCTGGCACCACAACCACACAAACACTCATTTCACAGCTTTTCAATCAATTGTCAGTCTATTTGTTGTAATCATTTGATAAGTCTATGAAAACTTTATATTTGAGCAAGGTAACTGTTAACTGTTAACACTCATTTGTTGATTCAATTCATAATCATATCACATATGCATTGACCACATTTGAATATATGCACTAAATTGTAGTCTTAAGTGTATCGTTGACGCTTCTAAACTGGTCCTGGTCATTGCAACTATAGTTTTAGGATCTATCAATTATTTGAGTCCTACTTCATTCATAAGACTTTCTCATTAGTTACAAACAATGACTACTATTTGATTACTCTTTTTAACCATTAGGTGATGTTTGGTGCCATGAGTGGTTCACTATAGTGTTCTTGGTCACTTTATTAGAGTGGCATAGAATGCAAAAAGTGACACAAAAGTCGAGAATGTATTTGGATGCTATATCCTACATGCAGATTATCTGAAATTTTCACGATAATCAATATCCGTCTAATTATCAGGGTAATAAACTGATTGTCAATTCGTTTCATTGTATGGTTAGTGACTAAAATGCCAACTAATGGTAACTAATGGCTGATGTATGCATTGAGTGCTCATTAAGTCTAATGTTGTGACTGAAGGTATCAATTGTATGAATGCATACAACACTTGTTGCCAATACTGTACTAATAATACTAAGTTATAAACTGTTATCAATTGTAGATTAAATGTCACAACAAATACATAAACCAAACAAAAGCACGCGTTTTGACACAAATGATCAGACAATAGGTTTATGTAATGAGTGCTAATAATTGCAATAAACTATTGGTTTGAAGTTTAAGACTTAAACTAAAAGTGCTATCATTGTGTCATTCACTACCAATTTGTTCATCAAAATAGCCATATAATGAATACATGTATTATTATATGACCATGGTATAAGCATAAGACAAATAATGATCATAAAAATATGTAACTGTAATTAACATTGAAATGAGTAATAAATTGCGATAAAACTTCAATATTGAATGAATCATAAATGAAATCTAACAACAAGTGTATAATAAATGAATAAAAGTTTTTTGAATAGTATTTCATGAATACTAACTATAATATAGCACTGAATGGACACTCAATGTCCAGTAAATGTGGTGACAATTAGTCTACGGATTAGTGGAGTGAGTGTCTGACACACCATATGACACACTGACTGTCTGTATGTCTAACTGTCTGTCTGTCTGACTGTATGTGAGTCTGTGATTGGGTTCATATGTGTTGTTTGTGACGCACTCTCACTGCTGTGTCCCTCACTGTAAACATTGCATTGTTTGTGACGTTTAACGTAACCCTCTATTGTGTATGACTTTCACAACCAATGTCTGCCTAACACTCAATATAATCATTGCATACAGTCTTACACCACATAAGCAAATGACTAACACTTTCTGGCTATCAATCCATTGATTGTCTATTGTTTGAGTCAATTATATCCATATTAAGTGTTCACTTCATTCATACGATAATCCCTTAATCCGTGATTAGTGTTCATAACCACCACTAGTAGTAACCAAATAGTAATCCATTTCTACATCTATTTCTTAAATCAGTTTTCATTGTTTTAACCATTTTTTACACTTTTATTGCGATTTTATTTTTGAATTGTTTTTTATGTAAAAAGTGATCACTTTTTGTGATTCAATTGAATTTGAAATATAGTTTAACATTCAATTCATATCTCATTCAATCGATACATGTATTGATTATTGCTTTCACTTCTCGTATTAATTGATGTTTTAATTGATATGAGACTCACATGAATGCTATTAATAGTAATCATAGTAAACATAACTTAATATATAATTAATTAATAATTGGATCATTGGATCAAATCAAGTGATTTGTCACTCAATTCACTGAAGTGTGGTCTTTACCCTTTAACAGAGTTTAGACACAGTAGAGTGCTGCTGTAGAGTGACAACTCCCTTTTGTGTAGGTTATGAGCACTCAGCTGAAGTAGACTTGTCAACCGGCGTAGGTACCCAGGCGGCCCAACCTATCAGGTCTCACACACCTCACCATTCATTGTCCATTGAGTCACTCATTGTGTGTATTGTCTGATAGGAAACGATGGCCACAACACTGTCATCGCATGCCGTGTACTACCCGTCGCCTAATGATCGCCGATCTGCCACTCAGTTGACAGAAGAGGAGCAGATAAAGATCGCGCAGAGAATGGGTTTAATACAACACTTACCCACCGGTGTCTTCGATGGCAGCAAAAAGAATAGGGAGTATGTAGTGGTTGGGTGTGAGTCTGGACCTAATACTCATGAGTGTTGTCTTATGTGTGCACAGGTGTGTCATATGTATGGGTGAATTCCTGATCTCTGAGCCCATCCGGTTCCTGCCCTGTATGCATATATACCACACGGACTGCATCGACGACTGGCTCATGAGGTCGTTCACGTGTCCGTCATGTCTGGAACCGGTGGACGCGGCCCTACTGTCCACTTATCAAACCGATTAACGCAAACCAATAGCTCTTATATCTCGGACTCATTATCTCTGATGGGAATCGTATCGCAATTCTTCTCTCATTACTTCAGTGCTTACTATCGGGTCATAAACGCTATCATTCCTTAAGAGATGTCATCCAAATGTGCGACAGATGTCGAGTCGATGAATGAATTTGAAGGCAATTAATGTGTTCTAGTCTTGGATTATCTCATGAGTGCGAGGAGTTGGTCGCCAATTGTTACCTTAGATTTAAAAGTGATATATAATTGAAGTTAAATATAAATATATATTGAATACGATTAACACAAAAGACTTTGAATTAAAATAAACTAATAGATTAGATATGAATAAGTATTTGTAAATTAAAAAGCTTTTCAAACAAATTTCAAGAATAGATCTTTTTGTAGAGAATATTGTATGAAATGTATTATTTGTGTAAATATTGTTCGCAATCATAGAGTATATGCTATTTTAATGTCTATATTATTGTTGAAAGAATGAGAAGAATATATTCACTCCTATTCTCAAAGAGACCTATACTTTGGGATTATATTTGTTTTCAGCGATTCATCCAAAATGTGAAGAATCCCTTAATTTTAAATTTCAAGTGATATGAAAATATTGTATTTTATCCTAAAATCAATGTTAAGTGCATTAAGTTTTATATATTCGGCAGTTATTTGATACGACAGTAAATATTAAGTTATTATTAACTTATCATTAAAAATGGATTAAACGATAAGACGTGATGACAATGAAATGACGATTAAATTGCGTTTAAAAACAACATTTATTTACCAAATTAACTCTTAATTTGTTTAAACATTTTTAATGAACATATTTTTCTCGATAAATAGTCATAAGTATTATATAATTATTTCAAATCAAATAAATAAAACCTTTTATAAAAGAAAATCAAATATTAATACTCTTTATTATTAATCCAATAAATAAAGTAATTGAAATGTATTTATAGAAACCTTTCAATGGATCGATATATTTCTAAACGAAAGCGCTTTGTATTACCGGTTTATGTTTGTACAGAATTTACACTTTACATGTCTTATACAGAATGTACACTTTAGATGTCTTATACAGAATTAGAAACCTTTCAATGGATCGATATATTTCTAAACGAAAGCGCTTTGTATTACCGGTTTATGTTTGTACAGAATTTACACTTTACATGTCTTATACAGAATAAGAGTAACTCTTATACATTGTGTCTGTATGTCACCAAAATTTGAGTTTTCATTTCAAAATATATTTACAGAATGTACACTTTAGATGTCTTATACAGAATGTACACTTTAGATGTCTTATACAGAATAAGAGTAACTCTTATACAGTGTGTCTGTATGTCACCAAAATTTGAGTTTTCATTTCAAAATATATTGGCAGTACTTATCAAATATAATTATTTCAATCAATTAGTATAGAATCGCTTCAAGAGATTCTTCATATTTGGCTAAATTTATGTCTTAATTGAAGAAAATGTCAATAAATTAGTAAATAATGTTTGTTAGTATAAAAATATATAAATAAATTTGTGTTCATGTTTAACAAATAGCTATAAAGTTCTGAGAAAAATAGGAATCATTTCATAGGTTCAGGATTTGATGACTAAATGAATGTTAAAATAAGAAATTATTGCGAGATTTGAGCGGAAGTGGAGTTAAGTATTGGAAACTCAATGTGTGTTTGGGTTTGGGTTTGTGTGGATGCGAACAAAGTTGTGTCCGTTATATCACTAGGCGAGAGTAGCAGATTTATAGATTCTTTTTGTAGTAAATTAACTAGGTTTACAAGTAGCCAAACTCACCAAGACAGCAATAAGGTTTACCAAACGCAGAGCTATAGACACTTGAGTTTCAGAAAAAAGAGATCCAAATCTCCATCGGCGCCGAAATTGTGTAAATCATCGGCAGTAATGTCCAGATTTACAGTTTGAGTCTCAATATTATTGAACTCATTGCCCACCGCTATATCATTGGCCTCTGTTTGCACCGATTGCTCCAAAATAGTATTCGTTGCATTCATTTGACTCAACAGTGGATTGAAATCAAATAAATCCAAAGAAGTCGAAGCACTCGACGGCACAGTTGTCTGCGTAAAGGCACAAGACTTTGATTTGACTCGATTGACAGCTAACCGTAGTTTTGCTACAGAAAAGTTGAAGAAGCCTCCACAGCAGCTTCACCTCCGTCTCTAAACTTATGTTAACCTCTGTGCTGAGCTCACTTCTCGTGAAAGTTCTCAGACACAAAGTTACGAATCAAAATTGTTGTTTGATTGCGGCTTTCGGTTCCGCTTTCTGATGGTCTGGCAGTCAGTACTTCTCGATTCACGACTTTTCCATGATTTCGGATTCAATCGATCGGTTTGTATGGAAACCGATTGAAATTTCTTGACATTAGTTGCCATGCATTTAACCGGAGATCTAGTGCGACATCTCTTACATTCTTCGATGGCTGGCGTTTGTGTGGAATCGCTTCTCACGTGAATGGCATCGATATTGGACTCACATTTTGGTAATATATTGACGAGTCTGTGATTAGTGGACACAATAAGTGGACACACTATCAACTGAACTGATATTGGGTTTGGTTTGGTCTCGGATTTACATTTCTTGATGCAATCGTTTCCAGACAACACATGTGAATGTCTTTTGCAGTGCATTACTAAAGACAGTCTTTCGGTATAACACTTATCACAAGAACCACACCTCCATTGAGTGCCAGTTCTGAAAACTACTATGCAGTCGACGGTAAGTTACCGTATGAAGAACACCGTGAAGAGTGTGCGCTTGGAGAAGAGGCTCACAAACAAACGCTACACGACAGTTACTTCTGTTTACTTCTGTTACTTTATCAAAATACTAATTATCAACAAATGGTTCAATACTTGTGTCAAAAAGAGTTCACGTTTGAAGTGTTTGTCACCAGTGATCGCATAAACACATCCATCGACTGGACAATTAAATCTCTGGTTATCTGCCGACCCGACCATTGGTGCGCTTCTTCACCATTCAGTTGGTCTCCAAATATGGGTTCAAATGAAATGCAAATCAATTGAATGAGAGATGAGTTGACGATTGCTTTCAACTCATGTTTCATTCAAATCACTGATTGTGTGATACTATGAGAGTTGAGCCAAACGTACACTCAATAAGTCATAAATGGGTTATGAGTTCCAGTCATACGTCCGCCCATTACTTCACTACACATCCAATGCACACACGACTCAACATTGAGTACAGAATCGGCGCTATATTTGAAGCATTTTATTATGAATTTGTGTTTCATTTCTATAAAATTGTATAATTATTGCTTTTACAGTACATCTCACAAGTCAGTGGAGTGTCAAGTTTTGCAACTCTTTTAGTGATCAATCAGATACTGAACTTCATATTGTTTGAAACTAAGGTTTTATTAATAAATAGTTTATAATTGAAGTAAAATTTATTCGCAAATACTGTATTTAAATAGAAATAAATTATTGAAATAATTGAAAACATACAAAAATATGGAAATTCCTAATAAAATATACAAATATATGACACAAATATAAATAGCAATGAAACACTATTTGTTTAGTTATCTTCTGTCGGTTTGTCTCACTGTCAGCGCATAAAATTTAACTTAAAAGCAAATAATTAGTGAATAAAATTGTTTCAAATACCAGTGAATTTGGTATATTTATCCACAAGATATTAAATCATTTATTGTTTAGATTTTTAAATTATTGCAAATAATGAGTGAGTTGTGAGTCGTGTGAAGGGGAACTCGTATCCGATTGAACACAAGAATCAGAAGACACCACAAAATGACGAGACAATCATCACTACCAACGGGACGGCCAGCGGGTGGTAATGTTGAGCCGCCCCGGGAGGGAGGGCTGAGCTGAGGATACCTTCGGTTGTGGTGTTAGTGGTCGTAGTGCTGGCAGTCATTGGTTTCATGTATTTAACGCAATGACACACANATGACGAGACAATCATCACTACCAACGGGACGGCCAGCGGGTGGTAATGTTGAGCCGCCCCGGGAGGGAGGGCTGAGCTGAGGATACCTTCGGTTGTGGTGTTAGTGGTCGTAGTGCTGGCAGTCATTGGTTTCATGTATTTAAGGCAATGACACACAAACTAATGGCTCTAAAAGTGATACTAAATTCAAATTCTTGTCAAACCTTTTGAATTGAATTTTGTGACAAAATATAAAAATAAAAAGTTTTGTTAATTCAATGAATTGATTGTATTATTAGTTAGTGTTTATACTTTTAATATGAAAACATTTAAATG
>CAJPVJ010001354.1:0-16770 GCA_905397405.1 Oppiella nova | reverse complement strand
TGTTAGCATTTTATGGTATACAATTATGTTCATAATATAAAACTTTCAAAAACTTTTAGATAATAATTTATCTAATCAATTACCCTTATCAGGGGTAAATATGTCGATGAATGATATATAGCAATACTCTGTCATTTGTACTTTGGGAGATATATTAAAATGAATTGTTCAACGGACTTTCTGTTTCACCTAATATTTATAACATTTTCTACATCAAAATATTTGAAGGTCATAGTACGATATTTTGCTTTTAGTAATTTTAACATGGTGTTTAAATAACAATTTTAATTATTATAATTTAATCTAGTATACTGTAATTTATAAATATATAACATAATTATATAGTTCAAATAGGTATAACTTGTAATTGAACTATGTATCTATTAATGATTTGAATATTATTTTGTTTGCCTAGGTCCTAGTAAATCATTTTCAAAAATTAGAACTCGATTATGATTTATAGATTTTGTGACTTCGCTGATCCCTGTTCCGCACCATCCTTTATGAATCAGGGGAAAATGTGGCATATGAAATGTCAGAGCAAAAGCCACATCATAAAATTTTTAATGACCAAGATCACCGACAATCCAGTCTTTGATTTTGAGTTTTGTCGATGACCTTGAGTAATTAAACTTTTATTAGAAACGTGCATTTATTTTTCAACACAAACTGTATAGATATCATAAACATTGTATTAATAGTATCAAATAACAAATCCTATGGTATGAATACAATGATTATATTATCAATTCAGTTTATTTGAAAATATATACCGGTTTTATCTACGTTGTGATTAATATATTGAGAGAAAAAATAGCGAGTTTATTTCCATACATTCTGTCAAATTATAAATGCTAATACTATATAGTAAACCAATGTTAAATTATTTTACATGTAATCAAAATATGATATATAATTTATTAATAAATTATAAAATAAGAGCATTATATAACTTTAGATATACAGTATGAGTAATTGATTAGATAAATTATTATCTAAAAGTTTTTGAAAGTTTTATATTATGAACATAATTGTATACCATAAAATGCTAACAACTTCTTAGCAACTATCATGTCTTTTTTATACTCTGAGTATACTTTGAACTAGTGAGCACTGAAATAGTTGGTTATTTATGAGAAATAATAGTGTCCATTTTAAAAATATATTTACAATAGTAAACTTCGTATTTAGCAAAAAAATATTTAAATAATAATATTCATATATATTGTTAAAAATAACAGTGAGAATATATAATTATTATAATTAAACTAACACATAATTTTTAATACTGAAATTTTACTTAATGTAATAATATAATGTAAATACTTTGTGCGAATATAATGTAATTATTATTAGTAGTAAAAATATATTTCAAATATAATATAGAATATTTTATATTTATTATATATCACTATGTTATTAAATAATTATAATATTTGTGATAAAATACCCGAAAAGCTTAAACTAAAAATTAAGTTGTTTTACATTTTCGACGACTCTATGGGACATAACATACTGTTTGTAACAAATGATGATTTGGTGTACGCTTTGGGAACCAATAGTGAGGGTCAGCTCGGGTTAGGACATAATACACCCATTCATACACCACAGGAAGTGCCGGAACTACACCTCAAAAATATACAACAAGTTTTGAATGGTGAGGCCTTTGTATTGGCTTTCAATACGGAAAGTAATGTGATATTCAGTTTTGGACGCAATAATTGGGGACAATTGGGACGGGATGTGGAATGTGATTTAAATGTATATCATAAACCCGATATTATTTCGTATTTCATATCAAATAATTTAATTATTAATCAAATAAGTTGTGGTGAATATCACACAAGTATATTGACAATTAATGGCCGTGTTTACGGTTGGGGATGCAACCTATGGGGACAAATTAATAATGAAAGTTTAAATTCCATATTAAAGCCAACAGAAATAACATTTGAAAATGATTACAAAGTTAACAAAATTATGTGCAGCGAAATGGTAACATTTGCTATAACACTGAGTGGACATGTATTCATGTGGGGAGCGAACGAATTTAAAGATAAAAATGCACCGAAATTGCTAGAAAATGTTGCTAACATTCAAAGTGTTTGTTTTGATTCAATTAACCTATATTTACTAACATATGATGGGCTATTATACTTATATAATTTTAACAAGCTATGTATGAAACAAGTATGTCATTTAATTTTCACTGAAATTAACCAAATATATTCCTTTGGAGAATACCAAACTCTAATAACCGGTAAATCTGGTCATAAAATTTATAAAATTGTATCTTTACAAATAATTGAAACAAATTATGAATCAATTGATGAGTATTATGCAAATGATTTGCAATTGACTTTAAAAGCAATCTGCATAGATAAAAATGATAATAATGATTTAAAAAGTAAGAAGATCAAAAATGAATGTAGTGAGTATTATAATTTATTCACAGAATTTATAAACTAAAATTCTAAATCGAATTATATATTATAAAACTGAAAGAAATTTTACTTAAAACTATATAATTTATATGGCTTATCAAATAGAATTAGTGATATTTTTAAAAATAATTTTATAAATAATTATAAATTATAGAATATATAGACATACAGTATATAGAAAACATATATAAAACAACGTTGTTTAAAAATTTAATAAATTTTCAATTATATAACATGAAACATACTTTAATGTAGGCACTAATTAAAATTATCTTACAATTTTTTAATATTTTAGTTAAACATTTTATTCGTTAATTCTTCCATTTAGAAAATTATTTTTTTAATTATTCCTTATTAGAAAGTTCATATATCTTCTGTTAATTATAAAAATAATTAAATAATTAAAATATTTTTCGAATTTAGTTAAATTTTCGATTACAATATATTGTATGTTGAAAATCTTATAAATAATTTTACAATATATTCTTTATGTTTTACTAAGATGTTAAAGATGATTTTGTTGAGAAATTTCCTAAACTTTCGAATAACATCATGAATCACCTTGGTGAAGGACTTTTTGGGGAAGTTTATAAAATACAAAACGAATTCAACAATAGTTATTATGCTCTTAAAATATGTCAATTAAATGGTATAAAAGTTTTTTTGTCATTTATACTTGCAACCAAAAATGTATTCAATTATTTATTTTAAAGGTTTGACAGAAAAAGAAAAAGAAAATATTTTGAATGAAACGAAAAGTCTTATGAAACTTCGGTCAGAGTTTGTGATTGAATACTACTATTCATGGATTGAATGCAATTGTCTTTACTTACAAATGGAGTTGTGTTTAGATAATCTCTATAATGTTTTGGAAACCAAGAAATCATTATTTAATGAATTGATGACTAGTATTGAGTTTTATATATCGTATCAAATATTCCTCGAACTCACAGAATGTGTGCAGTATTTGCACAAAAAGCATATCATTCACAGAGACCTCAAACCGGATAATGTGTTGATTTCAATGGACGGACGCATAAAGTTATGTGACTTTGGTTTGGCTAAAGATGTCGATAGTATTGATTGGTATCGTATGTCTAAAGCCAAACATACGGCAGATGTGGGACCTGTTGACTATATGGCACCAGAAGCACAGACCTATCATTACAATCATAAGATTGATATCTACAGTCTATCCCTAATTGGGGCTCAAATATTTGATTTCGATACATACGATATTATTGAAGGAAAGTATGTTTCTTTAAAAGTTAAATTGAAAAATAATTAATAAATTTATTATACAAAATATTTTAAAATCTTAGAATTGAATCACATGAAAAACACAACAAGGAAGTTAAGGATCTGATGAATAAAATAAATTTACTATTGATGTCAATGAGTGTTAATAAGTATCGCAGAAATGGTTCAACAGATTGGAGGGAAAGACCCGAATGTTCGCACATTTTATCACAATTGCAGACAATTATGTCAAATAAGCTCATTATTGATGAAAACAAATTAAAATTATTTGAGACGATTACTGATACAAAATATAAAATTTTTTATAAATTATTTATGAAGACCAAAGGATTATATTTTAAAAGTATAACTAATGAAGATTCAAATGTCGGTAAGAAATGAATTTTTAAATATTCTATAAATAATTATACTAAAAGGTGTTATTTAAATTAATTCTAATAAACTATTTTTAAAAGGTACAACAATATATAATTTTGATATTATAAATAAGCTTGGTGAAGGTGGTTTCGGACAGATATATAAAGTTACAAACAAAACAAACAATGAATATTATGCTATAAAGGAAAGTCGATTAAATGGTAATAATATTTTCCTTTTTAATATATTGATATTTTCATAATTACATTAAATAATTAAAAGGTTTAAGCGAAAAAGAGAAACAAAATGTAATGGATGAAACAAAATTTCTTATAAGCTTACAATCAACATTTGTAATTCAATACTATTATTCATGGATTGAATGCAATTTTCTTTACATACAAATGGAGTTATGTTTCGATAATCTCACAAATATTATGGAAACTAAGAAATCATTGTTTAATGAATTGATGACTATTTCTGAGTTTTATATATCATATGAAATATTTATCGAACTCACAAAATGTGTGCAATATTTGCATGAATCGGATCCACAGATCATTCACAGAGACCTCAAACCGGATAATGTGTTGATTTCAATGGACGGACGCATAAAGTTATGTGACTTTGGTTTGGCTAAAGAGGTCCATAATTATGATCCGTTTAATATGTCTAAAGTTAAACATACTGCAGACGTGGGTTGTTTTCATTATATGGCACCAGAAGCACAGACCTATGATTACAATCATAAGATTGATATCTACAGTCTATCAGTAATCGGGGCTCAAATATTTGGTTTCGATACATACGATATTATTGACGGAGAGTATGTTTGATTTTAAATTAAATTATAAATTAAAACTAGGCCAGCTTGTTAATTAACTATCTTTCTTTATCTGTTTTTATCAATTTCCAAAACCTAACCTTACCAATCCGAGCAGTAAACCTGCCAATAACTTAATATATACTGTAGTAGCGTATATAATCCTTTCTACTAATTAAGATTTCAAGTGCAATAATATTTTCAAATAAAAAATAAATAATAATCTGTTAATCGTTTGTCACTCGCGCATACAGACAATTGTTGCGAGCCCCGACATTCAGACATAATTTTATTAATACAATTATGGTCAAATCTATACCGAGTCGTAAAAAGTTGAAAAGCTTTTGAATAGATAATCCAATCTTTAATCCGTTTTCACCATACTGTATGTAATAATAATAATTATAATGTCAAAATCTGGTGATATACTATTTACTATATCAATATTCATCAGGATAACTTATTAATTTATTTTCAATATTTCTCAGTGAAATTACATGTGGTTTTTACTTTAAACGATCATAATTCATAAATAGCTGTATCTTGTTCATTTATATTGCGAATTTGAAAATTTTGATATCATTCTGTTTATCGTTAGTGCATTTTTAATGAAGTTCTAAATTTTTACAATTCTTTTTAACCGTGTCCTAATAAAATCTGAATAAGTTCATTTGAAAAAGCTAAAATCTAATTTAGATTTGAATTTAGCATTTATTATAAATTAACATTTACCAATAGGCTAATTAGCTTAATTTATCTAAATGCATGTTATCGTTTTGAGTAGTATTATAACTTTATTTTAATTGCAAAATCTTAATCACAAATTTGTCTTTAAAAGTAATCTGGACTATTTGATTGTGTTCTTTCCAATGAGCTATACAGATTTGTTTTAGGAAATATGATTAAAAAGTAACAGACAGATTTTTTTAAATTGTAAAAATTCATAACTTCATTAAAAGTCTATGTTAATTACAAATAGAATGATGGTGATATTTTAAAATTTATAATAAAGATGACCAAGATACAGTTATTTAAAAATTGTTACCGTTTCGAGTAAATTAAGAAAATTGAAGTAATGCCCTCATGTAACTTAAATGGGAAATATTAGCAAAAATTGAAATTAAATTATTAATTTATCCTGATGAATTGATATAATAAATAGTATATAACTAAATTTTGACATTGTCAAACTACAATTCCGTGAAAACGGATTATAGATTGAATTTTCAATTCAATAGCTATTCAACTTTCCCGACCTGGATATATCTGATCATAATTGTATATTATTGACCTTTAAAACAAATCCATCTTTATTACAAATAATTGTATTAATTTTAGGATTAATTTAATTGAAAAATACAACACATATATTAATGAATTTATGCATAAAATGAATGCATTATTGGTATCAATGAGTGTTAATAAGTATCGCAGAAATGGTTCAACAGATTGGAGGGAAAGACCCGAATGTTCGCACATTTTATCACAATTGCAGACATTTATGACAAATAAACCCATTATTCATGGAAACGAATACAATATTTTATTGAATACTATTATAGAAAGAAAATGTTATATTATTTATAAAATATTTATAAAAGCACATCCTTTTTGTATTGTTCAGTTATTCCCTGAAAATATATTTAACGGTAAGTTAATGCAATATAATTTTATTCATTTATTTTAATATTTATATTGCATTATTTCTAGAACACAAAATGGAAATGAATTTATCCATGTTTGATGTGGACAATGAACAATTTATTTCATATAATAATTCAATACTTAAAGCGAAACACAAAAGATCTCATAAATTGTATTCATTAATTAAAATAAAAGTACCTGGTAAGATTTAATAAATTTTCACTAACTTTAGAAAGTCTTTCTCTGTACAACTCCCAACTTAATAAAACTTGCACGATTATATAGTTTAGCCATGTTAAATTAAGAATATCCTGGTCCGATATTATTTAAGAAAGTCGGTTGATCATAATACCGTGGTCAAGTTATTGATATTCGTATAAATCTCTATGCACACTCTATGGGCATTTATTGCGCTTTCATACATTATTTTAATTTTTAAAGTATGAGTAATGTAAAAGATGAATATAATATAAAATCTGAAAATTATACGAATATCGGAAAATTGTCTACGGTATAATGACCATATCACTTCACCATAGATTATCGGACCCGAATATTCTTAATTGAACATGATTAAACTATATAATCATGTCGGTTTTACCTAGTTAAGAGCTGAACAGATAATGACTTTTAATAGTAAACCATATAAAATATATAATTAAAAATATTTATATAAACACTTTCAATAACTCGATTCCAATCAATGTCTAATATCATTTTCGAAAATCATTGATAAATGATATTTAACCATCATAATGCAAATTATATAACTGTTTTAGACCCATCCTTCTGTTTTCAAATTAGGTCATAAATAATATAAAATTGCCAGGATATTTTAAAAAGTGTCAATAAAATGCAAGATTCCTAATAATGTAATTAATGTAATGTGATGAAAGTTCGCAAGATTGAATCATTGCTAGATGTTAAATTATTGTCACTCATAGTGTGCCCTTATTGGCTCGAGTGTGCATTATGGCTTTAATGCATCACACATTTTATGCTAATTCTTATTAATATTATTGTAGTTTATTAGTATTTATGACATGACTATTAAAAGTAAACAAAAGGAAATTTTCTAAATTGTAATTCCGTTAAAAGCATCGCTCCGATGTGTCTAATATTTGGGTAATTTAATTGGATGATGGACTGATTAATGTTATATATTTTGTTAAGGTAAAATCTAATTATTTATAACCACATTGGAACGCAGTGTTGCAGACAGAATGAATAATTTAAAAATCATAAATTTATTAAATTACAAATTGATTATTTAAAATTTAACTTTAATTCAATTTATTATTTACCATTTCATCAATAAGAATTTTGTAAAATCAATGAAACGGGAACGAGGTTTTAAGTCTTATATTAACAAATATATTTACCTGGATAAATTTGACATACTTTTTATTATTATTTTTTGTTTATTTCAATAGTTGTAAATATTTTCTAACTAGTTATAATTATATTAAATCTATTTACATTAATTTATATTTTTATTTTTAGATGATATCTTCGAAATGCTTGAATTATTAAATGATAATAAAAGGAAACTTGATTTTAAATCAAAATTCTTAGCTGAGTGCTACAATTTCTGGATTGAAAATAATTATTTATTAATTATAACAGAATTGTGCTCGCAAACATTATTAGATATAATTGAAGCTAAAAATAAAATTTTTAAAAACCAGACTTCAGTTGACATGTTTTACATTGATTTCTATATTTCGTATGAATTAATGCGAGAAATCTTACAATGCGTTCACTATTTGCAACAATATATTTACACCGAAATGATTGATTGGGAGCTTATATTTGCTAATATATTACTCGTAACTAAAATGGAAACTAGCAAATTTATAAAGGCAAATCCATTTTATGATAAATGTTTAAATAACCTAACCATTAAAATGCAAAAACGGAATTATAATTTTCATAAAATTGTTTGTGATTTATTTCAACAAATTTTAATAAGGTAAATATTTTAAAATCATAATAATATTAACGAGTTCAAATAACAAAATATTTAATATATTTAGGGAGAATAAACCAAAGAATTTTTACATACACTGGGATAAAATTGAAGATTTTATAAATGATTTGGATAAGTCAAAAGCAAAAACAAAATATAATAAGATCGATTTGAAACGGATGACAATTCTGGACACGTTGAGTGAATTTGAATCAACTTTTGTTCATAATATCCGCCTAACCGATGAAATGATGTCCACATTTCAAATACACATTAAGTCCATGGATTCAACAGAATATGACTATAATATTTTCAATGAATACGTTTTATATAAAAGTTTTTCAAAACCATATTTATTTCATTCTCAAAAAGAGCCTGGCTTCATTCCAATAATTGGCGGCTTTAAAAGATGGGTTAACAATTTATTTAAAATTGATGATTAGTTTGAAAATTAATGTTATAAAAATGTTAAAATAAAAATTTTGAGTTAATTCAAAAATATTAATATGTATTACTGAGACTCGACGTGTGCTAACTGTGAATTCAAATAAGTCTCTGTTATAAAGTGTTTAATATAAGGCACTTAATAATTATATAGTTTACAATGTATGAGTCGACAACCTATAAGTCATAGTCTACTGTAGTATTAAACGTTGAATTCAGAGTTACCACATGTCGAGTCTAATATTATATGCATCTAATTTCTAAATTAATAAATTAAGATAAAATATATTAATATTAAAGTTTTTATATAACTTCGGAATTTAGAGTGATAACCTTAAATTTTTGATATAATGTAGATATTGACTTCAATGTGTTAATGAAAAGTCACTTAAATCAGTTAAATCACTTTAAAAATTTACACAAGTATTGTTAATATTTATATTAAATTAAAATTAACTAATGTATAAAAATATTTATAACTTAATATATTTAACAAATGTGTAATGAAATTAAATTTTAAATATCAACAATTTATTATAATAATTAATTTAATAAGCTCACATTTATAATTTATAAACAATTTGTAACTGTAATAACTTTAAAACTTCTGTAAAATTTTTAAATGAATGTTTTTAATCAGTTATCTCTGTATATTTCAACGACAAGTTTTTGAATAAATAAATTATTATTATTAAAATAATTTTATTATTTAAAATAAATATTAATTAATTAAACATTTGTCAACCCGATACATCTTTTGTAACAAAGTGATTCATTCATACTCACAAATATTAAAATTTATTTTAATAAGTTTATGTTTAACAGTGAAATTGTTATCAAAATAATTAGTTTAATATAAGATCACATGTCTATAAAAAATGACAAATAATCTTACTAATTAATGATTGGTGATGTTAATGCCACCAGTATAAATATTAATTTAAATTTATCGCCAAATTTAAAATCATTAAATTATAATTATTAATTAATATTAACTATTCAGTGTATTAAAGAATATAATATAAAGAAAGTAAATAAGTTAAAACCTATTTATATTACGTACTTGTTATAATAACTTATTACTAAGCAATATCTAATCTGTATTTTATAGTGTCTTAGTGTTTTTGTAGTTTTATATTATATTATATATTATTGATATTGATATTCAACATTAAACTTATAAATAAGCTCCATTTTGTTATAATATATTTAATATAAATTTTGTTTATTTATTGTAATTAATATATTAAAACATTATTCTGTAAAGATCAATTTTTAATATTTGGGTTAAATAAATATTTCTGTAATATTTTATTATTATAAGCTCACAAAGATATTAATAATAAGGTTTTATTAAAACCAATTAATAAGTCTGTGTCAATAATTTTAAATAGTGAATATATTTATTTTTATTAAAAATATTTTTAAAAATAAAATATTAAATATTTTATAATCTAATAAATCAATATGCTATTAAATAATTATAAAATTTGTGAGAAATTACCTAATAATATAAAACAACAAATTAAACGTTTCTACATTTTCGACGACTCTATTGGACATAACATATTGTTTGTGACATTAAGTGATGTGGTGTACGCTTTGGGAACCAATAGTGAGGGTCAGCTCGGGTTAGGACACAACACACCCATTGAAACCCCTGTAGAAGTGCCGGAACTACACTACACAAACATACAACAATTTTTCAACGGAAAGGATTTTGTATTAGCTGTCAATAAAGATAATAATCATATATTCAGTTTTGGTCGCAATAATTGGGGCCAATTGGGACGGGATGTGGATGCAAATGGATTCCATAAGCCGAAATTAATAATGACCACGCACAATGATTTTAAAATCAAAAATATTAGTTGTGGTAATTATCACACAACTTTGCTCACATTAAGTGAAGATGTGTTTGGTTGGGGATATAATAAATGGGGTCAAATAGGGTCTGGTGAGAAAAGTTCAAATTCCGTAACCAGGCCCATACAAATCAAATTTTCAACTCCTTGTAAAATCAGCAAAATCTTAGCGGTTGAAGTGACATCACTAGCTATCTCAAACGATAGTAAGGTGCGTTTATAGAAAGGATATTTATTTCAAATTATTAAAATTATTATTTTATTGATATAAATTATGTGCGTAATAAACAAAAACATATTTAAAATCTTATTTAAAGATAGCGCCAAATTATTTAGATTTATTTATCTTACAATGCAAGAACGGCAAGTGTTTCGGCTAATTGCAATTAAAACCGAGTGAATTATACTAGTATGGTATGTTGTAATAAGACTGTTCAGGTCCAGTAATCTAGCGGAATGTCTTAGGTGACTAAATCAGTGATTATATTAAAGACGTGGTATAAAAACTATATATTTTTGCATTTAAATACATTCATTCATAACATTATAACTCAGACTCGTATAGTATGAGTAGCTGAATAGGATTTTATATCAAAAATGTATAGAGATTTTATAGCGTGTCCCTAATATAATCACCGATTTGGACACCTATGACCATGACCTATGACACCGATTTGGATTCCGCTAGATTAAAGGACCTGGATAGTTTTATTATACCATAGCATACGACTATAATTCACTCGGTTTTAATTGCAATTAGAGGAAACACTTGCCGTTATGTATTGTTAGTGTGTATATATATATTTTCAATATGAGGTACAAAATATTAAATAGATATATTTCTCCTAGTGTATAAACTCGTGGAATTAGTTAATTTTATGGGTTAGAAATTTACTACGTTAAAACGGATAATCCAATTTTTATTATCATTATTGAATTTGTATTTTTAATTTAAGAAACTAATGTCTAATAAATAATTTTCTATAAAATTTACACTTATAATTATTATTAATAAGAAATTTAATGATAATAAAAAAGTCCTGAAATAGGTACTCGCTTATTTTGATTATCTTACAATTCCAGTCATCGTTTTAATTTTATCAAGTATAGTTTTGCTTTACAGAAAATCAATTTTAATTTACTAATAATTGCTCTAGAAATGTCCTGTCTTTCGGGAGAAGAATCAGGATCATATACTTTAAACTGGTTTTAATTAGATAACCAAGTCTAATGTATTTCAAGGGAAAACCTCTTTTTTGTAAACTCAAATGGCGCAGTTACCATGGTAGATTTCTACACCAAATAAAAAATTTTTACATACCGAGAAGTTGGGGCTATAAATCAGTAAAGAGAGGATTAGGATTGGATTATGCGTTTTAGCGTAGGAAATTTCTAAACCATAAAATTATATAATTCCACAAGTTATATTGTGGTAAATTGGTGTTTTAATTATTCTTAATAACACAGGTAGTTTAGTGAACTTGTTTATTATCAGGTTATTAATAAAAAGTCAAATAAAGGTTATGCGAAAAATTATTTTATTTTAAAAATACTTTACATTGCGTACAAACTTAGGACATTACACATAAGATATAGCATAGACTGGACATTCACTGAAATATGTGTTTACACATTGGCGCCCATACCCTCACTGTCCCATACCTCCCCTCCCTTTTCTATTAAATACTTTTTTAAGGGTTATACATTAACATGTATAATGTTCTAGAACATTATAGAACATTCAAGACCTTGAGGTAAGGGAACTGGTATTTAAACATATAAATTGTCATATTTCATAATGACATTTTTTCAGACTATTACAATATATATTTTCAATTAGAGGTACAAAATATTAATTAGATATATTTATCATTTTTCAAGGTATTATATTGGGGTCGAACAAACTATAAAGCGACATCAAAACCGTTAATATTGGCTAAAATTAATAACATAATTAATATATGTTTTGACACAAAGTATTTGTATTTGCTATCAAACGATGGATCAGTATTTTTATACGATTTTTATGTTAACACATTGATAAATTTTTTATATTTCAATGAAATCAGGCAAATTTATTCTCATAGTTCGTCAAATATAGTAGTAACGGGTTTATGTCGTGGTAAAATATATCGCATTAGTTCATACGATATGCTTGTAACAAATTATACATCGTTTACTGAATTTTATTTACACGAATTGCAAATCACCTCAACAACAATTGAGCCCAATTGTCAGCAAAATATTGAAAACACATTTTCACAAGGTAACTTATGAAGAAGTTGGAGTGACATACTATTTGGCCAAATCAATCTGGAGAATTTAAAAATTAAATATCTTTTTAATGGGCTATCCAATTTTTAATCTCTTTTCAATATAATGTAGCTGAATAAGTAATTTATCAAATGTTATAATATATACTATGTTATATCATTGCGATAAATTAATAATTTAATTTCAAACTTTTGCCAACAATTCTCATTGAAATTGCATCAGGATTTTACTTCAATTTTTTTATAATTTACTCTAAACTTACTAAATTTTTAAATTATTGTATCTTTCATTTTTAAAGCGACTTGTTAAATTACAACATGATTCTGTTTGTCATAAATATAAGCGATGCAGTTATATAAACTTTTAAATAGTTCAAGGTAAGTTATGGAAAACTGCAAGTTAGTTTAATGAGAAATTTTGGCAAAACGTTGAAATTAAATTACTATTTTTATCCCGATTAATTGATACAACAAATCATCTACCATTTGAATACTTAGTTATCTAGGTACGATTTGTTGAAAACTGTTTTTAACTTAGATTATTCATTAAAAGATATTTATTGATTTACCTAGATAGAATAAGTCAAAGTAGTAATTTAATTCTCTATTGGAACTAGATTATTGCAACTGAAATATATATTATTTATTGTGTTTATTATGTGTTTATCAAATAATTTAAACAGGAGGAAGTAGTCAAAGTTTCAAGAATTTCAACATTATTTCAAGTAAACTTGGCAAAGGATATTCGGGAAAAGTATATAAAATTCAAGATATATATAGTCGTAAATACTTTGCTTTAAAGAAATGTTCATTGCATGGTAATGTATAGATTCATTCGAAATATTTATATATTAAATGACAAAGTATCATTTTTAAGGTTTAACTCAAAAAGAAATAAACTATCTTATCAACGAAGGCAAACTTCTTGTAAAACTTCGGTCAAAATATGTGATTACATATTATTTTTCATGGATTGAAGACAATTGTCAATACTTTAAAACAGAATTATGTAGTGATAGTTTGACCAATGTGTTTAGTATTAAGAAATCATTGTTTAATGAAGTGATGAATAATTTACAGTTTTATATATCTTATGAAATATTTAATGAACTTATTGAATGTGTGCAATATTTACATGAAATGAAACCACAGGTCATTCATAGAGACCTTAATCCGGATAATGTGTTGATTTCAATGGACGGACGCATAAAGTTATGTGATTTGGGTTTGGCTAAAGAGATCTGTTATGAGTCGGATGCTCCTGATAAAGAACATTCAGCCGACGTGGGAAATCATAAATACGTAGCCCCTGAGGCTACTAGCACTGTTTATGACCATAAAAGAGATATATATAGCTTATCCATAATTGGAGCTGAAAATTTCGGTTTCGATTCATACGATATTCTGGTTGGAAAGTATATAAAAATGTTTTTTACATAATAGAATATAATAAATTATATATTTGTATTATGTAAAATGGCAAGATTTTTAAGTGAATTATTTTATTAATCACCAACAATATAAATGTTTTGTTTTGTTCATGTACTACAGATACATAAATAATTTATTAATGATTTTTATTTTAATAGGTCTGATATAATACAAAAATACAATATGGATATTAAAATTATCATGAAGAATTTGAAAAAATTACTGATATCAATGGGTCAATTAGACCAGATGGCAAGACCCGAATGTTCGCACATTTTATTACATCTTCAGAGATTTATTACAAAAAAACTTATTATAGAAGAATCTGAATGGAGCATATTAGAATTATTAAATGAATATGATTTTTTATATAAATTATTTTTAAATAGTAATCCATTTGGAATTATTAAAATGCAGTATGTCAAATCAGGTATTTATATTCAAATAAAAATATATAATTCTAGTAACAATTTTCAAATTAGACATTGATGATATCCTTAACGAAAATATGTACGAAAAAGTTCATAATACCACTATAATTGATTATAATACATTTAATATTGTGAAGCACAGAAAATCCCAAGAAGTATCATCATTATTTAAAATTAACCATATAGGTAATATATAACAAATTCTCCTAAACGCCTATGAAATAAAACGCCTACTTTTATAAATTCTAAATTACTTATTAATCAAAAATGATAAATTGGTCAATTAAGTTTAATTAAGTTTAGCATTCGCTAATTTAATCATAAATTTAGCTAAAATAATTTTACGGAATTTATTTAATACTTTTATTTAACTACATTTATTTACATTTAATAAAATTGCAACAAAAATTATGCGATAAATGCTCATACCGTATAAATTAATATAAAATATATTAGGATAACTTACTTAAGAATATTGTGATAAAGTATTTCTCAACTTTGTTCTACATTAAACAGTGAACTAAAAGATATTAAGATTTTATCACAGAGTAGGCCTTAATGCCGTAGGCCTTTTAGGTAGAACGAATATTTATGCCAATAATTATAAAACTAAATATTCTAAAATGTTTACAAAATAAAAATTTTTAATATCGTGTGTATATATTAAATATTAAGAAATTTAATAAAATTATTTTCATTTATAGGTGATGTTAAAATTACCAACGAATTAATAAATTTAATAAAATTGGTATTTGATTTAAAATCTGAATTTGTGGCTGAATATTACAATTCATGGATTGAAAATAAAAACATATTTATTCATACAGAATACTCCGAAAGATTATGCACTATTATTTCTAAAAAAAATGAATTGTTCAAACCCGACAACTTTTTCGAAATTAATTACTACATATCGTATGAATTAATACTAGATACATTCGAATCTGTTGAGTTTTTATCTAAAAATATTGATATGGATATTGATAATTGGGAATTAATATTCTCAAATATATTAATCGCAACTAATATAAATAAAGGAAGATTTTTTAGAGTTAATCAATTTTATTATAAGATTTTAAATCATTTTCTAATACCAACTGGAAATAATTATTATAACGCACATAAAATAATATATGATACTTTTGAATTCGTTTTATATAGGTAAGTTTATTTATTTTTATTTCATATCTAAAAATTATTTATATATATATATGCTTCAATGCTATTATCTTTAAAAATTGTTCCGAAATTTTTATCACCTTTTTTTGTTTTAAACACCTTGTCAAACTAAATTTTTTTATTTAAATTAAGAATTTTTGGTATTACCATAAAAATATATGAAGTTAATAATGACAAATAATAAAAAAATTATTATTCTAACTAAGGATTAATGAGTTACACTGGTTTTATTCTTATATTTCAAACCTAAATAAAAAGTAAACCACATTAGATTTTTAATTAGTTTCTTCACTAAATTATATATACATATAAGCCTTGTTAATTCTATTCAAAAATATTTTTTTAAATATTAAACTTGTACCAGAAAATGATGTTTTAAAAATATAAACGTGAATTCAATAGTATTACCCCAAAAGTCTCAAGGGTATGAATATTTATTTTAATAGCTTTATTAGTCTACAATATGTTAATGAAGAGAAACTCTTGAGACTTTTGGGGTAATATGGTGATTTTTGCAATAATAAAAATTATGACATGCACAATTTTTCAGAACTTGAACTTATACCCTAGATCGATTCCCCTTTGAAAAATAATTTTGTGAAAATAAAATCCATAAATTACGTTTTTAACAAGTACGTTATTTATGAATG